>JAJKFJ010020986.1:0-173809 GCA_027382625.1 Tetmemena sp. SeJ-2015
AAATTTTATTTATTTTTATTAGAAATTTAAAAAAAAATTTCGTTAGAAATTTTAAAAACTTCTTTAAATTATTTAACCAGCATATTTCTAAAAACAAAGATTATAATTAACTTTATTTTTTAATAAAAATTAATTATTTTATTAAGCTAAACCGAATTGTGGTTGTTGAATTTATTATGAGGAATTTATTTGTAAGGAAGAAGCGAGAGAGAGAGACGCCGTAGAGTGGATGTTGCTGCTGCTGCTCATTTTGCAAATTAATAATGCACAAGCTATTAATAAACAAGACACATTCATACTTCTAATAAAATAATATTTGCTTAAGTTTACTAATTTATATACTTTTCATCCAATTATCCTTCTTTTCTGACTCTAAGAATTTATAGAAAATATTTTCATAAAAAATCGACAGAGTAATCAATTTTATATTCACTATAAGTTATATCTTAAAATATTATAAGAGGATGTCAATATTATGTCAGCCTCATATTCAATTATTTTTAAGCTATTCTATTTCAGATGGCTGAGGGTAATATTTTGTAAGTTGTTATTAAAGCAGTTTATCTAGCTTTATTAAAGTATAATTATGCCTTATTATAATCTACAGCTAATATTTCTTTCCCTTTCAATGTAAAATGAAGCAATATTTATTTTATTTATCTTATTTAAAGGGAAAAGATTAGGTTAAGATTATTGAAAGTAAGATTAAATTCTTTAAATTCCGTAAAATCCAAAAATTTTTCAATAAAAACATTAGTTATTCATATCTTCCTATTCGTCATTTTTTAGATTCTAAAATTGAAAAATTAATTTAATGTCTGGAATCTTAATCAGTAAAAGGCTCTATTGAAAGATTTAGTCTAAATTTAAATCTTGTCCCCTATCTATATCTATATTAATTTAGTAGTACTTTTTCGATCAAATACTTTATCTGTAACCTGCATAACCTTTACATCTGGCATTAAGTAATTATTGTATTGTTAGAATGTTAAAGAAACATCTCCGTCATTTTAAAGTTAGCTTGAAGTCTAGTTATTAAGATGATAATTCAAAATATCCCTTAAATAAGTGATTATTTATTCAAACGGAATATCTTAGAAAGTTCTTAATGTACAACCGGGTATAATTTCATCGCCAATGTTCCCAATAAAATAAATTGAGTTAGGTAATATATTAACTTAAGGTTAGATAATCTTGGCATCTTCCTTAATTGCATCTTACAATCAAATTCAAATTATAAAATATGATAAGAAAGTGAAAAAAGTTGTGTATAATTAATTTCTTTATTAATACTTATAATCATGCTAAATTTTAACCCTAAACAGGCAATCTAAAGTCTTCTAGGAAGGTGACCTTGACGTCTGCCTCATATTCTCTGAATTTTATACCTGCTTCCTCTATCTCAGATAACTGAGTGTTAGGTTTGATAGGTTGCTTGATTATTACTTTCTAACTTTTTAAAAAGTTCTGATACCTTGTCTATCTTACAATGTCTTGTTGCGAATTATATTGCATCATCTTCACTTTCACACTAGTAGTATTCCTCTGGTTTCATATCGCATTCAAGTATGATTGCAACTATAGACCAAATGTCCCACTGCACTGAACCGTTGAGCCAAGTCTGTCTCTATGGGAAGTAGCCTGCAGTTCCTTGCACCGATGCTTCCTCAATGTTTTCTCTTCTTACAACTCTGTTGAAGTCTATGAAGTGCTCTGACTGGTTCAAAGTTTTATCATGATGTTCTCTGGCTTGAGATCTCTGTGCACGAATCCCAACTCATGCAACTCCATCACTCCTCTAACGAGGTCAGTGAGAATAGCAGTAAGCTAGTACTTGTTGCGCCTCGTGCTGAGAAATTCTCTTAGTGTGATCTCCCATTTAGGAAGGCGAATGGCGATGTAATCATGATCGATAAGAACACAGCAAGATGAAGAACGTACTAGCTCAAGTTTTTGTCCCTCGCTTCTCTCAACACTGTCAGTTCGTTCGCGAACTCAAGACCTCTCTCTTCCTTCTTTACAAGGTATTCGTAAGGGAAGATCATGTAAGCATACTCTTCTTGTATGATGGTGTCTCTTCGCTTCGCATCAGCAAGGTGGAGGTAATTTTAAACACACTCCTCCAAAGTTACAACTCTCAAGCATGGAGTCTTGCTTTGAGCTAGCTGAAACTTTACTGACACCATAGACTAAGGCTTCTGATTCATGAACTCAATCTTCTTCTTCTTCTCCTATTGCTTCCTCTTTAGTTGAATCTTGTCAAAGTATCGTGCTTGCCTCTTAGCTGGCACCATCTTTAAAGTTTCTTTATCCTCAATTACGAGCTCAGCCATGTGCTTCTTCTCCATGTGTTTCTTGAGGAAAGCAGAGTGAGAGAATGTCTGCTCACAAGTTGAGCAAGGATAGCGACCGTCCACTTTCTAATGCTTCATATAGATCTTAGGTTTGTCTGAGTGGACTTCCTTGATGTGCCGCTTAAGGCTCTGAGGATATTCGAACTGTCGTTGACATTACTCGCATTCAAAAAGTTTCTTCTCCTCATTGATTTCAAAATGGCTATAATGATCTTTTTTCTTTCAAGATTATCCCAAAATTCCAAATTTTTCATCGATTAATTATATTGAAATGAGTTTTAGTGTCCAGAGGATTAACTTTCTTCATATTTAAGTTGCATAAATGCTTTTCATTTGTTACTTTTTGTATTAGCTATCATATTAAATATTGATAAGTAAAGTGTATCAAGTGTACTTAATTGATCAGGGTGTTGTTATTCTTATATTTAAATATTTACATTTTTCTGCGTTAACTACCACCTTTTATTTTGAAAAAGATCCTTTAGCTCTTAATTAAACATCCCACTTCATATCATTCTTGTAGTTTTATTGGGTTTCAATTTCACATAGTGTTTTATGAAATCCCCAATGTTAAGGTTGAAAATCCAAAAATTTAGTTCCTTAATTTTAGAGTTTTGTGAAATCATTGAAAGGGTTGGTTCTTATGGAAATAAATTTTAATAACATCTTTAATTTTATCAGTAGATAAGTTTAGATATTGCCTTAAATGTAGAATTATTTTCAAATAAATCAAATAATGCATAAATCTTTTTAATAATGCTAAGAAAAAGGATTCAGAAAATTAATTCAAATAAGTATTATGAATAAAAGAGCTTATTTTATTTGCTCACTTATATTAAAAAAATTCAGGAAATGCCTGGCTATTGAAAAAATTTTCGGAATATATTTAGACCAAAACTTCTAATTTGTCAATCATTTCCATTTTATAGAAATATTGATATTGGTACCTGAATGATTATTCTAATACTGTATTTGATGATTATATATACTATAATTTATCTAAATAAAATGCGAACTACTGTAATATAATATATTTTCTGAAGATATTTATCATTCCTGACTTATTTAGGACTAAAATTTGAGACAACCATATTCGAAATGCCATTTAATTAACTAATTAGTAATGGGTGTTTTGTAAAATAATTTAAAGACATTTTTAATCCTTGCAATCCTTATCCATTAAATTCTTCGCATAAGATAAAATCCTAATATTTTGTCTCTCCACTCAGTGATAAAATGGTGTCAAAAGAAAGACGATATAAATTTTGATTTCAAAATTGGAAGTATAATTTTAATTAATTCAAAATTTTAGGTGCTTCAAAGTCTCCTCCCATATCATATCTTCATAAACTTGTTGCAGTTTGAGGTCAGGTCCACTAATTTCAAAAGTTAATTTTTTAAGGTTAAGCAGAAAAGGTCTTATTGATTCGTATTAATCCATAGTTATACTTCTTCCCCTTACTGATTGTGTAAGATTTAGGCTTAAATATATAAATAAAATATATTTTAACAAAGAATGAATTCTGACATTTAGGAATTTTAAAATTTACATTACTTTGTAAATGAAAAATGTAGTTTAGCAATTGATTTCACATCAAAATTTATCATTTACTGACTTTTATTAAATAATGATAGATCTGTTTATGATAAATTTACCTTTTATCATTTAATCAAAATCTTATAATTTTAATAACCGATTCTAATCAAACATGATAATTTTGCAGAGAGGAGGCTCGAGATTTTTTCTTTATAACTTAATATAAATTTTATGCTATCTTCTCAATAATTTTGTATAATTTTTATCCATACTCACTATTTTTGGATTACTTTAAAATTTATTTTCTCAAAATTAAGGCTCTTTAGATTTTTGAAGCTTTCTAAAAAATTTTTCATTGAGTTTGGTGAGCTATAATCAAAAAACATAAAGTCCTTAATTTTCAGACTCTTGATACAATTTATGTCTTTTATATTTTTTAAATCAGCTTCTGTAATTTTTATATAACAACCATTGATGATTAAACTCTTTGTTTTTATTGCCTATTCTTTAATCTAACTGTTTGCAGGATAAAACTCTTCTAAACTTAAAACATAATTTGCTATCTCAAATAATTGATTATAGGTAGAATATGAAAAAGTTATTGAGGGTAAGAATAAAATTGATCTCTAAGAAGTGTAAGTAAGAGCTTTAATATATTATTAGAGTTTATATAAGTCTGTTTAATTTAAATGGTGAAGTATGTCAACTTCTTTTGAATAGTCTTGGCAACTTATCTATAGAAGAGATCAGCCATCTTGAGGAAGCAACCCTGACGCACTTAGTTTAAGCCTCCTGGAGTATTTGAGTTTTAGTTCTTTCCAGATCTTTAATATATTTTCATCTTTCTTGATATATAGTGCCTTCATTAAGTCTAATTATCTGCTTAAAAATTTGAGTTATGTTCGCACTGAGAAAGTTCTTAAATCCAATGCTCAAAAGATTTCTCATCTTGTTCTAGCATGTCTTTATTTCAAGCACTTTAGAGGTTTGTGTACATGTCATTGAGTCTTTCAGCTCGCTGTGTCACTTTGACAGAGGAGGTCTTCTCTTACATCCAATATTCTAAATTCTAAATTTAATTAATTTAAATAAGCCCTTTTACTAGCCTCTTCCTTCCCCCCCTAGAGATCAATTTTTTCCTACCCTTGCTCACCTTTTTATCTTTAAACTAAAATTAATTTTCTTTAATGAAAAATAATTGTTATGCTTTCAATCGAAATCGAATATGATAAAAATATCCATTATTAAAATTGGGTATTTATTTAAAATTAAAATTATATTAAAATTTATTTAAATTTATTTAGATCTTCTTTTACTATAAATAATTATTTTTTAAATATCATAAATGTAGAGATGCTAAATATGAAAGTTAAAATTAGGTTTTTTTCCGATTTTCTTTTTAAAACTAATCTTTTGAAATTAGTTACTGATACAAAACTCCACAAGGATGTAAAAATATTAGAATTCAATAAATTTATAATTATGTAATATTTTTATTGATGATATTATAGGTTCAACCCCGATTTTACACCTTTGGCTAGGAAGCAACTGTTTTAGTATTTTTACTGAACTTTAGAAAATTATATTAAAAATCATCTAAAATTGGCATGGTGATCAAAAATGTTCCCTATAATTGTGGGATTTAATAAAGTAAAATTACTTTTTAAAATTTTTTCCTAGCAATACTCGGCCCATAAGGAGCGCTTACAGTACTAATAGCTCATTTATAAGCGTATTGAGGTGATTACATAATTAAATCCAAGATGGTGGAGACTTGCCTTTAAGCTATTCTGATCTGATGGGTGCGTGAAAAAAGCTAAGTTTGGTATTAGGTCTAGTCGTAGTAACGATTAACCACACTTCGCATTTTGTGGGTCTTTATTAAAAGTGATATGATTTGCTGGCTGGTTTATTATAATTAATATCATTAATCACAGCCACGATGGCGACCCCGACCACTGGACACTCAAGACCCTCCGAGCCTGCGCGAATGCCCTCTCAAGATCTAACCAACGCTTGACGCTACAAACCCCGAAGCTGTAGAGACCCTCAATCTCAGCACTTGCGCCGTTAGCAATGATTCGTGGTGGGTGCAAGAAGTCAGTGAGCCTACGCTGCACCTGGATATGTCTTACCACAAGCCTCTGGCAAGCAAGCCTCCTGCCTATAGATGCTTCGCCGACCTCCCCATGCGCGAGGGTTCCGAGCCCTCATGCTCTTACACATGAATCCAGAGTGAGGCGACTTTACTAACTGCTCGCACAATCGATGAGTGCCGCCCAACGTTCTCCGATGTGCAGAACTCCCTCCAGCCCTTCCTCTCCAGGCTCCTCCTCGATGGTGACTCTAATTACCAGCGCTTCCTTCAGTTCCCAGGCCCCTCCTATGCAGTCAACTCCAAGCTAGGCAAGGCGCCTGACCTCTTGGGCATTTTGAAGAAGAGCGAAGGCAGCGAGCTCTGCCCTCGCGATGTTGAACGAAGCCTCATGAGTGTATCCAGCTCGATCGAAGAGCTACTAGGTCATAGGTGGAGAGCCGCCTCAGCCAGTCCTTCTTCACGGTCTGCCACCTGTGGAAAGTAGACTCGTCGATATACACAACCTCTCAGCTGACATACATCTATCTAGTGATAGCGACTGAGTACTCCTGCGGTTTTTCTAGGAGCTTGAGCTGACTCTGGTCCTTGCGGATGTAGGTACAGGTGATGGCTCGGTAGTAGACTTCGTTGCGAAGGAAGAGCTTGGTCAACGTGGGTGGGCAGACGAGTGGGGCACCTAACTGCTCATGGCAGTAGTGGGTGCGCTGCGTGAGACTCATGTGGGCCGTCTCGCTGAGATGCTTGGCCGTGGTGGTGCGCTCTTCGATCGAGCGAGGGATCTTCCTCTGCGAACCATTGATGTGCCTCCTCGACTTGGGAAGATGAAAGTCGTCGCGGCGCCACCACTGGATGATCATGGCCACCGTGCTCGGCTTGATGCCCGTGGCGTTGGCGACCTGGGTTTAGCTCATGTGTATTGCTCGTCGTGGCTGAGCGTTCCGTAGTGAAGCTTTATCACCAAGAAATACTGGTCCAGCCAGTCTGCATTACGGACCCTGAGCTTCGGCAAGACTCACATCTACCCTTTGTGATTGTCTGCCAGATTACTGTAGATCTCGAGTTAGGCGATGAGTTTTTGACTTGGAATGTAGCGCTCTGGTTTCTAGATTCATGCGGAATGACAGCCAGGTTCAAGATATTCGGTGAGCGTCCTTTTGCGCTTGGATGCAACACCTGTGGCTTCCATTAAGTTTTAAAAGTGCCAATTTTTAATTTCCACACTAATGACTACCCCCTCAATACGCTTATAAATGAGCTATAAGTTATAACAGAACTTCGTTCTCGTTCCTCTTGGCCTTTCAGAAGCTATCTCAAAAGTTTTTTGTAAAATCGGGGGTGAAAGTATAATATAAAAGACAAACTCAACCGTTTTAATTTATTCATTCCAATTTTAGAAATTTGAAAAAAATAATTTTAGATTCTTAAAATGCCTGCAATATAGTTACTTATTTTAAATAAAATTTGAATTAAAAGAAAATTTGCATATATAATGGAAGTTTATAATCGCTGAAAAGATCTCAAAATCTAAAAATTAGCTAAGCTTAATTTTCTTGAAATTTATTATTTCCTACATTGGATTAAGTGGTCTGAATTTGTATAAACTCATTTTATAAAGCTATACTCTTTTTATTGATTTTAGAATATCTATTAACTAATTTAGAACTATTGGGAAGCTAATATCTATCTTAAAACTTATTCTTGTTCTAATAATCTCATTATCTTTTTTAAAAACATAAATTTATTTCATTTAGGAGAATAAAAAATAACGCCAATAAGAATTTTAATGTCCAATATTGGATAATCCTTAATTAATTTGCTAAGTTATTTATAGGAGGAAATTTAATAAAAATATAAATTATATCTTGTAAGATAAAAATATTTATTTCAATTTATAGGAAGATTTATAATGTTTTTTATTATTTTTTTTAAAAAAAAAAACATACATCTTTTTAATCATCACTTTTTTCAATGCTTCCTTACTTTAGCTAAAATTCGAGAGCGTCTTTTTAAATTTCGCTTATTGCCAGTGCGTACTCTTCTGATAATATTTCAGCTTCATTACTTTAGTCAAGAGTGAACAAAAGCTAAAAGCCCCAACTTAGCAAATACTGAACCGACTTTTGTTTTTGAACTATTTGGAACTCATCATCAACATCATCAAAACATTTGAAAGAAGATTTGTTCTCCTCGCTTTCATTCTCTTAATTTGAAACTGAAGATTCTTATTTTCCAATACGAGGATGCTAATCATCCTGAATGAGATATCTCAACAAATCAGGGATAGAAGCTGGTTTAAGTTTTAGAAAATATTGCTTAGGGTCATTTACGAAGTCTTTGATATTTATAGATTAAATTATAGATAAAATATATTTGAATTTAAGTCTTTAATTCGTTAGAGATTTTATCTATCTGCTTGGCTAAGAAGAGATATCGTATGGACTAGCTCATTTAAACTGAGGTAGCTAAAAATCAATATCTTGCAGTTCTTGTTCTTCATTTTTATTATTAAATATCATTAATTTTACCTCAAATCTTTAATGATAGTTTTTTATAATAGAATTTTTTACGATAAATTAATTATTAGTTAAGTTTATCTTGTCTAAAAATAGCATACGATTGAAGTTAAAAAATAATTCATACTCAAAATAAATACTCCTATATTGAAAAAAAAGAATTTTAGTAAGGTAAAATTCGAAATACATTCATAAATTATATAAATTCCATTTTACAAATCTAGAATAATTGATTGTTCTCTCAATTTTCATTTGTTAAAAACAAGTCATTGTTGCTATCATTTTAATTTCTAAGCTTGTCCAGTATATTACTAGATAATTCTGAAAATGTGAGAAAGTTTAAGCTGAGAATTAATGAAAATTAATATTAATTTGATTTCTGTATTGATATGATTATTGCTAATAATGCTATAAAAAATTTATGACTTTTAAATATAAAATATATATTATAAATTTAATGGCTTGTTAGTGTTATTAATTCAAATTAATGCGATTGATATTCTATTTAAGCATGGATTTTATAAAATTAACCTTTGTGGCATATCTATTGAAAATTTTTTGGATCTATTCTGATAATTTGATATTAGATAATTGCTTATCAAAGTAATAATCAATAAAGTTAATAATTAAAATAAAATCGTTTATTGGTTAAAAAATGGGAGTTGCAATTTCTCAACATTCAGATTCTACAGCTTGTTCTTTTGCAAATCAAAAATTTAAATAAGTTTCTTCTTTATTAATCTTAGCAGTCCTTCTGATAACCAAGATGTGATGAAAGATTTCTTTTTTCTCAGCATTCTTGTGCCGTGATTAATTCTGAGCTGAGCGACTAAGCGAAATATAGAAGGACAAATATTTTAAGAGAATGATAATAAATTTAATGGTTTAATTGTCATTTAAATGTGAAATATTTGCCATCTTCATGCCCATTTTATTTCATTCCTAGTTTTGTTTTATGCTCCTGAAAAATTTCTAACTATATTTACAATTCTAAAGCTTTATAGACTATTATTTTAAATATTTTATTTTAAAACCCAATCTGATTAAAATAAACTAATATTAAATTTATTGATAAACTAATTTGTCAATAATTAATAAACCTAATCTCAATTGTTTATGAATGATAAAAAATATTCTTCAAAAATAGAATGGTGTGACTATAAAATACCAATCTTTTATAAATTATTTGCTTAAAATTTAGCAATATTTTCAACCTTTTTTAAATATATAAATTTGAAGATCATTTAAAAATATTTTGTTTAAAAAATTAAAATTTTGAATCATTAGATTTTAGTTTATTTATTTTTAAATTGAATCAGGTTGAAGAGTTTTTACTCAAATTAATGAAGTTTAATTTTTCTTAAGTTTACTTGCTAATTGAAAAAATATAAAATTGACTTAAATTGGATTAAATATTCTCAGTTATCAAAACCAAACCTAAAATGTTTCTGTACCTTTTATTGTGATGATTATAACATCTCTTATCTTTATTTCTAAGTAAGAATATTCCTTCTCTTTATTTAAACCCTTTTTTATTGTAAATTATATTTCAAAGTATTCGCAAGCTTTTTGAAGATCACTCTCATTCACATAACAATCTGTTTCTTTGGAGTTAACTAATCTCTTTAAATTTATGATTTTCAGCAATTTCTTTATAATTAATATAAAGAATGGCCTTTAGACATCGCTCAAATCTTTCTATTCCAGTTTCAGCCTAATAATTTAATTTGAAGGGTAATATTATATTGGAATCAAGAAAGCACTCGCTATAAATGATAAAAAATAAAGAATTAGAGGAAAATTAAAAATTAAATTCAGACTAAAAAAACTAGGTACATATTAATTTATTTTCTATACCTTCTAATTTCAAAATGCATCAAGTTTTAGAAATTAAAAAAATCAAAATTCTCGTGTTTATTTTTTAAAGTCTAATGAAGGTTTTCTTCATATGTCTAGTAAGGGGATAAACTTCAAAATTTTTAAAAATTATTTAATTGATAATGAAAATATGCTTTTAAGATGTCATAGAGTGGCAAATATGAACTTTGAGTTTTTCTTCTCTTAAAAGAAAAATATAATTTTAAATAGTCGATTTCAAATTATTTTCATTAAAATCACAATTTTAAAAAATATTTTACTATAATTTCTATTTAAATTATCCCACCGCTTTCTTAAATTGATTAATGACTTTCATTTCGAATAGTTGATATTAGCCTGCATAATTTCTCTAAGAAATATCTTATTCTAAAATAACGTAATTTAAGATTTAATTATCTCAACTAGAGCCTTTCGTAATTTAAATCCTCAAGAAATGTAGTAACTAATAGTGTATGATATAATTTAATTGTGGAAGTGAAATAAATTTATATCTGTCTTCCTCTCATAATGTATTAAATGGCAGGCTCAAAGTCAACTAAGCTCGTCAAATGCATTAGTTCCAAAAGAGATCTATATGAGGCGGCTGCTAGAAATTAGTTCTTCTTACCTTCTCCGGTGTCCGCATTATAAAGTAATTAGTTTGTTATGCCTTAAACTAGGCCCCCTTCTGTCAGTGTTCTCATTAATAAGCTGAAACCAGTTGCAGAAAAGAATGGTAAGCTCCTTGCCATTGATAAGCAGCGAATTTCTGATTGAAGGTGAATTTGGCCGCTCTGTCAACTCTCTCTCCAAATGAAGACATTTTTCCTCTAAGAATACATTCCGTCATGACTAAAAACAACAAATACGAAGTACAGAACAGAAGATCTCACTCCTAACTTTCTCGGATAATTGCCATCATCGCAAAAATAGGCAAGGTGGTAAGGTCAAGCTTGTCAACTAGAGTTGCGCAAAGCTGAAATATATGAGACTAAAGGAAACACGCTCCAATTAGGATAATTAAATTTAAAAGGAGAAATTGGATACGGAGGATAAAAGGTAAGCAAAGTAAAAGCCGTAACAAATCAATCATTCGCAGGCTTTTAGTAATAGCATCTTCCTCAATACCAGCAATAACTGTAGCAACTGTAGACAAGTCAGGCTAAATAAAGGACTCCAATAAAAGGCAAGGCAGCAGGATGATTTACACAGAATGTTCTCGAAGCGAAGAGAGCAAAGACCTGTAGTGAGAACGAGCAATAGCTTTAACATATTAATTCTGAAGTCTATGAATAATATTCTTTAAAAAAGTACTCGGGTGGGGTTACCTCACTATCGTGACTAGAGCCCAGAGCCTCTCGATTGGATTTTAAGACACAGCTGTATGTAGAAAAGAACTCAATTGAGCAGTAGATAGGGAAGGCTTTACGTAGTTCTGGGCTCTTGTTAATAGATAGATTATCTATGAGCATAATTCTTCCTTGGGATAGAGGATAGAGGGGGGCATAATTCAAGAAGTAAAGCCTTGAATTGTGCGAGATTATTGCGACATGTGATTGTTTTGGCAAGAAGAAAACCTTCTTCTTCACTGATGGCTCCTATAACCGTGATAGATTTACCACGATTGCTTGCTATCTCTAGTTTCATTCTGTCCTTGAGGCAGCTCTTTTTTGGAGACTGCCAGACTTTGAATGAGGATTCATCAATATATACGATATGGCGTCCCTCGTGCTTCCTTCGAGCAAGACGCTTTAAAAATTCTTACTGTCTTCTTTGTGCTTGTTGCACCATATCCTCTTTCCTGCGATAAGAGAAGCCTGCGGCTCGATACCAAACATGATTGCGCAAGTAAACCTTTCTTAAACCAAATGTAGATAACGAAGGAATTCAGTCCTGATTAGTGCAAAAAGTGGCAGCCCTGTTCAAGGCTGAGATGAGCAGTTTCATATTATGCCTTCATAGAACGATTATTCGCTCTGTATCCACAATGAGGAGAGGCTTCCTCCCTCGCTTACTCTTGTTCAATCTTACTACGAAGCAGTTGCGTCGCCAACGAAGAGCTTTCATGTTGACTGTGCCTATTCTAAATCCTTGATTGGTAGCTACATCAGACTGCGTGAGTTATGGATTTGTATCGGAATGAAGATTTCAGAATCGGAGGTAGATCGCCTAGATTTTTTTTGTTATTAGATATCTTATGCTGAATTCTAAATTGGAATGCCTTTCTAATTATAAATGCCTTAGTCTTCAATTAAGGTAACCTTTTCTCGATAAAAGGAGTGAGATTAATGTCGGTAATGTAGTTTCGATGTAATGGCGAAGCGAGGAGAGATCTCTGAAGTGATAAAATCTTTGAACTCTCGTTTTCTCAATAAACGAGTTGTTCAAGATGCTATCTTTAGAGTCAGAAAGAATAAAAAAATTTTAAGCATAATTAACTCCTCACAACAATCGATCATGCACTATAAGGATTCAATGTAATTTTCATGAGTTGATGTCTATATTTCTAAGTATAATTCATCTATCCTCATTAAAGTAGGCTTGATTAAAGAATAAAAGTCTTAGTTATGGATAAAATTCTCTTTTTTTGAGATGAGAGAAAGTTTCTTCAAATTTGGAAAGTTTTTTAAATACTATTCTATTATTCTATATTGAATTATGTTGGGTACATTCAATTCTAAATGCTCTACACTTTCTATAGTGCCAAAATCAATAAGATATTATCCATACCAAAGTAAATTTAGATACTTAATCCTCATTTCTTAATTCAAAAATTAATATGTCGATTGCACTTAAGCATCTATACTAATTAAGAGAATTAAAGGGCACCCGGCATAAATAAGATAGGCCGTGACGTCAATGATATTGCTGTGACGCACTAATCTGACGCACACAAACCTACCAGCCGAATAGGGATATTCAACACGTGGCACCCCGCCACCTTACATTCCGAGCAGAAGCGCCCGGCTTCTGCGTACCTTCCAAAAAAACTTAAAAGGATTAAAAAAAATCGAGTAGCATCGGTCCGAGAGCAAGGCGCTGCTCCGTAGCGTCTGGCTTCGCTGTCCAGCTGTATGACTGAGTGTTTGCCCACAGATCCCATCCCTCCACGCCTAAAAGGATTAGGAGGGTGAGTGGAAACTACTCACCTTTGATTATCTCTCCAGTGAGCAGCTCAACCACCTTCCCCAGGGCTTTGGCTGTCATTATCCCTAGCCTCATTTAAGCACTCACTCACCAGTTAACGGCGTACAATAAGAAGAAAGCCTTCAGGACGCTCCTGACCGGTGCCGGTCAGGAGCGTCCTGAATTTTAACTTTCTAATTTAAACTAGCATCTATACTATTCAAATATATAATTAAAAAATAAAAATGTTTGTACTATATAACTAAGTTAAAAATATCTTCTTGAGATTAGTAGTTAATTTTATAAACAAAAGTTGATATTTTATTCAAAGGTATTTTTTAAGTAATTGATAGATTAAATGAATAAAAATAAGAAATTCATAAAAGACATAATAAAAGAGATAGAATTAGAGCTTAAAATTAAGATAATTGATAATTGTTTAACAACCAACATGACTCTACTGCAAAGAGTTGACACTTAAATTAACGTTTTCAATTCACCTTCCATTCCTCGATATCTGCCATCAGATTACGAAAGTTAATGGAAAATTAATTACATCCTAGCCAATTATACTCTCTTTACAGTTCTTTCAAGAGTTTAGAGACAGAAATGTTGCAATGTTATGAATAAATAAAAATTTATTTTTCAAATTAAATTAATACTCTAACATATTTCAGGTATAAAATGTTGTAATTTGTAGAAAGAATTATTATTTTTTAATAGAGATTTCTATTCAATAATCCCCAATGAAGTTATACTTCATAACTAATATAACCTTCATTTGGATTTAAATTACATTTAATAATTGATTAAAAATTAATTTGACTAAATTTTTTTTTGTGATGGCAGTTAAATTATCAAGACTTAATTTATTATTATAAATTTAGATATATCATCATTTCTAAGAAATTATTTCTATTATTTGTGAGAGAGTCTTTAGATTAGAGATTAAAGCTACACGAAATCTTGAAAGACTGAACTTATTTTATTAAAAATAGCTTCCAACATTTAACTATTAGGATTTCATGAAAATAAAAAATTATTTGCTAAAGAGCAAGAATATCTTCACTCTTTTTAGTTCTATATACTTGCAATATCCATCTTTGTTTTTTTATGTACACAATCAATGATTTTATAAAAAATTATCAAATTACTCCCCCTTAAATTTTAAAATGACAATCTAATCTATATTTCAAAGTTTCTTGATTTTTAATAAATAATGGTTACTTATGATTAGACAATAATTAATTCTTTCTTGATTCTTTCTGTAAATTTCATTATTTTCGCAAAATATTATGGAAAATAATTTTGCCATATGTAATTTGTTTTAAAATTATATTTTTCTTAATTAAAATTAGAAAACTATAGGACCTGGCCATCACTTATTAGAATTTGAGTAAATTCTAAAGAAGTTAGTTGCTTGATGTAGGTATAATTTTGCAATTTATCTAATTTAGAAAGACTCTTTTTAATTGAGTGAGCATTTACACTATTTTTTATCCACATTCTGCAAAATCATCATTATAGGTCAAATAAAATTAGGTGATCTAAAAATATAAAGATTCAAATACTCAGAAGAAGAAAATTTTATCTGCCTCTATATACACAGCGGGACTTAGATTTTAGAAGGAATCTTTTGTAGCTCTCGCTCTACTTGAAATAACCGTAAGTTTATTGAATGAAGAGCATCTCCCAATTACTTCTGAACAATTCACATTCTCTTGAAATTTCTCATTCATTATCTTAATATTCCTCTAAAATATATGGTAAAGCCATCTTAGCTTTATAGAAATCAAATATTCCTTCTTTTAGAAATGCAAAAAGGTTCGCTTTGACACTTAGGTAGCTTGTTTAGAATCGCAATGTTTTACTAAAGATTTTAAAACCCATTTTTATTATAAGAGGTAAATGATTACTAACCTTAATCTATTATCTGCTAAAAAAAATGTTCATTTAAATCTCTTTTAAGCTAAACTTGAATTTCCTATATCATCTATTTCTATTCTTCCTATAATATTGATGTTCACAAGTATTTTATCAATCTCCAGTTTATCTTCATTCATTAAATTATATTCATTTAAAAAGAATTATTCATAAAAGAAATTTTACTAATTTCAAAGTAAAAGAAACAATTTAAAAGGCTAAGAGATAACATAATGGATAATAAATTAAATAATATCTTTGATAATAAAAAGTGTTACTAGATATAGGGAAATAAGTGATATTTACTCATCATTTTACTCTGCTAATATTAATTTTTCAGATAATTCAAGTTTGAAAATTTTTAAACAAAATTATTATTTTTAAAACTCTAATTTAATGTCTTTATAGAATAGGAGAGGGGAGTATGAATACTTAAATATAATTTTAGCAGAATTAAATAGAAATTCTAATTTTTTTTAAATTGAGATAAATTTTTTCTAACAGTTTTATTTTTCAATGCGAGAGAATCTGAGAAGATTACCAATTATTTTTACTCTGAAATATGAAATTTAATTTTATCAAATAACTTATCATTTATAAAGATGTCTAATATTTTTTCGATTTTTTCTTATCTTAATTTTCTCTATCTGTGCGAGAAAACCAGTTTTTCTTTTTAAAAGCACATTTAATGAACTAGTTCTAAAATAAAATATAAATCTAAAGATATTTAAATAGAAATGATTTTCTAATTATGAAAAATAATTATTTATATAAAAAGTTCATAAATAATTTTTTATGCTTTGTTTTATGAATTTATAATTACTCAAATTAATTGCAAATAGAGCCAGAGAATGCACTTTTATATGAGTAATTTGGAGTTTTTTACTATTTTCAGTTTAAAAGTTTTGATAGGTTTTCATAATAAAAGTTTGTAGACAGGAAGTGGCCCTCAGAAATATGTATAATAAGAATTATTTAAATAAATATTAAAAATTCAACAAATTTGATTTGCGGCACAATTAAAAGAAGATTCTAGGAATTTTTAAGAGTTAAAATATTCTTCGGTTTATAGAATTCTATGTAAAAACTACTCCTAATAACTTTCATTAAATTTATGATTGTAGAATGTAAAGCAGAGTTAATGAGTGAGTGAGAGAATATATTCAAAATAACTGCTTTGATCTTATAATTGAGCCTTATTCTCATTTTCTTTTTCAATACCACCTTCATCATCAATATTGAGTGATTGGTTTTAACTTTCTTGATGTCTTTTAATTTGCTCATCAGCTAGGCATTTTAGGACTATTGGGACAGAATACAAAGGCAGTTTGATAGAATAGTCAGCGAAGTCCCTAATTCTTCTGAGATTCTGGCGATCAGACTTACTAAGAAGTGAAATACAATTAATTATTTCTTCTTTTTTAAGATAGCTAAATATTAACAGCTTGCAGTTTTTGCTCTTCATATTTAATTCCAATTTTCAATTATCTAATCGGAAATGATTTATTATTTCTTTTTAAAATATCTTAATATCATTGAACGAGAAAAATGTATCATTAAATTTAGCAAATCTTATTTATTTTAATAAAAAGACTAGTATTTTATAATTAATTAATAATAAAGGAACTTTAATTCTGCAAGAGAAATACCAGAGAGATAGTTTGTAGAAAAAAATATTTTTTATTAGTGCATTATTATATTGCTCTGAATAAGCTATATTTTTACATATTGAACCTTTATTTACAAATTTTTCCTTCAAAACAATCCCAAAATTAAATGTAAATTATTCAGTTTTAAGATATAACTTGCAAAAGCAAATTATCATTTTTCATAATATCTATTTGGATTTAAATATTCTAAGTTTTAGGAGTTTGAGATCAGCCATGCTACACATACACATCGTAACTATTTGGCTTTTCATCTCTTCATTCTTAATTGTGAGCATATCCATCAGTGCAAGGCTGCAGCCCCAGTCAATCAGTCATTAATCTCTGAATCAAGGATGCCCCATGGCTGCAGGGAGGTATCCCCAGTAGAGGAGATTCGAGCCTCACAGTTAATATGAAAGGTGTGTCTGTGTGAGCCATTGTTATCTAAGAGTGCAGTCAGAGAGCTAAGAATGAATCAGTGTTAATGGGCAGTGATAAGAGGAAGGATAAAGCATAGAGGATACGGGTGGGGAAATCAACGGTAAGGTTGCTGGCTTAGAGGAACTCTTGACCTAGGGATTAATGAATCTATTCTGGATCTGTAGACTCGCGTTGATAGAGAGATGGCAAAGAAAATGGCAATGGTGTGAATGTGTGACAAGGCTCATATCAAATTCCTTGGGCTGGTTGCCAGGTTTTTAAGAGAAGGTTAGTTTAAAAATGAGGCAATCTTTTATAAAATAAATAAAACTTTAAATACTTAATTCCAATATAAGAATAATTTATATTAAGTTAAGATTATCCATAATAAATAAAATTTATATTTTCCTTAAATATTCTAAATTATTCTTATTTGAGATTTATTTAAGGGAATATTAAAAATCAATATTCTAGATATAAATTAGTCACTACTCTTCAATTATTGAACGAAGTCAGATTATTAAGTAAGAAGATTAAATTAAGTTATTTAAGGTAATATAATTCATTGTGTCTTCCTAAATAAAAAGGCTTGCTCTGCATTCTGAAAACTGGACAAATCTTTCTCTAATAAGTAACTTAAATATCCAGATTCACTGTTTACCAAAGCCTGGAAAATTATTTATAATTTTCTTTCACAATTTTAAATTAAAATTTATCATAAACTTTGAAAAAATATTTTAAAAAATCATAGCTTGTTGTTTTAAAATATTATAAAAAGTATTAAATTTAAAGAATTTATTTTAAATGGGAGACATGCTTAAAATCTAAAAATGCAAAAAAATAAAGTGAATATGCTTGTGGCTTTAATTAAAAATTTCTGAAGAAAAACTTTTATAAAAGTATTTATAATTAAATAAAATTATATATGATTTTTTCAATTTCAATTTTAACAAAAAAATATATTTAAAGAAAATCGAAATAATAATTCAGAAATAAGAAGAAGCCTTTCCCTGGAGGGTAAAAATTTTAAAGAATTCTATAGAGTGAAAAGAATATGAATTATAAGGTAATTTTCACTCCTAAATCTGATTATTTCATCTTTAAAGATCTGTTTAAATATCTAAGGCCCCAATATTTAATTCTAATCCAGCCAGTTAGAGCTCATTTATCACAAAGAGAAACTATATGTAAGGCTATTTCTCAAAATTGCATAATTAACTTCAACTGAATCCTTGAAAACTTGCAACAAGTTTAAATAACCAAATTTAATTCATGAAACAAGTATTTATGCTGCAACACTTCTGCTAAACTTCTTCAGGCTTATTTCTAGAGTATTTTTGTAATTATTGTAATATTTTAAGAATGCACTTTAAGATTATTTTACAATAGTTAAAAATAGCTAAAATATAGATTTTGAAAGGAGTATCTTATCTCTAACTGATGAATTAGATTAAATTTTTAGGCTTTAGAAGTTTAAAATGACTTTAATTACTAAAAAAATTAGATTTAGGATAGAAAATTACATTTATAAACAAAAGTTTTCGTTTTATAATTAATTTCAGAAATTTTACTTTATATATTGGCCCCGAATCTTTTGTTAAAAAATTATCCTTTTTTTATATATTTTTATGGTTTGATTGACCAAAGATGGCGTAGACTGAAATTTTAAGTGAATCTCCGATAAGAATTTTGGTTAGTGGCCAATTAGTATTATCAAGGTCTATCTCGTCATCATTTTTAGATTTGGCTACTACTTTATACTTTTATTGCTAAATACTTGAAAATTATTAGCCTAGCTTTTCTAATTATAGCTGCAAATATAAAATATACGAAAAGAATTAAAATATTATTTTAAAAACATTTGATTAACTTTCGTTCTTTCTTAATCAAATTATATCAAATATTATTCAGTTAAGCAGAAATAAAATTGATAATGGAGGAGTGATGAGAGTCATCTACTTAATGGGAATAGAGATAACTTATACTTAAATTTAGAAAGCTGTCTCATTATCTCAATATCGCTTCAAGCAATAATTCATAAAAATTCAATTATAAATAAATAAGATTTAATTAAGAAATTTCATTTTAGGTTTACCTATAATGATAATCATTTGCTTCATAATAATTTCTTCTTAAATACTCATTAACAACATTTTAAGCGTAAACTTGAACACCATCATACATTAAGGCCAAAAATTTTGTGATTTTCTTAAGCCTTTATTTATGAATCCTTAATTTTAAGGTCGATATATTATTCCACGCACTACAGAAATTTTAATTTTAAGGTTTCTAGCCCTTATCAACTGGGTAATTAGCTTTCTATTATAGTTTAAATAAATTAAAATCGGGGATTTTTTAAAATGATAAATGGAGAGTAGCAACTTTATGGCAATTGGAATCACAGGTTCATCTCCACAGTTTTTTCGAAAGTTAATTAAAAATTAATATGAGGTTTTTCTTTCATCATCCTCTTTGCATCTCTCAGCATCGAGATATGAAGCACCAAATTTACAAACTCCAAATGTCGACTTTCTCTAATATAGTGCCGCTAATATCTATGTATTGAGCTCTGCAACATAAAAATTGCAATTATGAAAAGCTCTTGCTTAATCTAATTGTCTAATGATTATTCAAATTAGACATACTTCAACAGTCACGATTCCATTTAATTTAATAAATATGATGTTAAATTTAATTCATTTTATTATTAAATTCTTAGCTATATTAATAAGTCTCTTAGAGCTTTAAATAGCTGTTTAAATAAGTATCAATCCTTAGATCATGAAATTTGAATTTAGCTACACGTCTGGGCTTTCACATGACGTGGCACAACTGATCAAGGAGTTACGCCTGTGAATTAACTTTAAATCGATTAAGTTATTGTATGCCCTATTAGGGGTTCACTTAATTCCTAATTAATTAATGAATTTTGCTACTCTTAATGATTTACTATTCATAATTAGATCCTCTTGAATTATTTTAAAAATTATTAAGGTTGCAAATCACTTTGAGAACGGAGGTCTAAAGATAAGAACTGAAGATTGTAAAAAATAGGTTATAGCTAAAAGTATGTCTCTAATGAAAAGATAAATCTCCATCGAGATTGCATTAATTTTAGCTTCTTTAAGTTTGGAAACTTCAACAATAGCTCAATCAAAGAAAATTCTTCATCACTAATAAATAGATCAGTGATTGAAAGGGTTTCAATGCTTTCCATTCGACTTAATGAGAGAATTTACTATTTTTATTCTCTCAACCAGCATCTAACAATGCTAATACGTTTAACTGAAATGACTTTGCCTATAGATTTAGAACTTGAGAAGTCTGATTACTCTGCTAAACTATTAAAATGAATAATAAATTCATTTAAAGCAACTAATATTTTTCATGATCTAATTAAGCAGTATTCTTATTTAATATATAAGGCAGCAATAAATAAATCAATTGTTTCAAATAAAATGAAAGAAATAAATACCTTTAATAAAATACAGCTGGAGTAAAATTCTTCATTGACAATCAGTCTTGATTATTTAATATGTAATTTATTTAAATTATTTGCACGATTCAATACATAGCAACGAAAACCCAATTTTCCGATGTCTACTTAGAAACTCAAACTGATTGAATTTTTCCCTTCCTCAAAACACTTTTGATTAGCCAAGTATTATGGTGGAGGAACATGAACCCTATTTTTTACCAATAATTAAGTAAAAGAACGTGAACTTTATTTTTAAATGATTTTTTTGCAATACTTTGACCTAAGTTCTAGAATACTTGTGTTGATGATAATATATCAGAATTTTATTCTTCTTCAAACAGGTCTTTCAGAAGAAACTGAAAATTTATTGAGAAATAAGCATAATTATTCAATTTAAAGGTAATTCTTCAATATAAATTTATTATTTTTGTAAATAAATAAGAATAATTATCAACATGTAATTATTTTTAATCATAATTAAAAAGAATAGAGAGAGTAAATCAATGCATTTGAAATTAAGAATGATAGAAAGCAAATACAATAGATATTTTTAGAAATGAAATTAGATTTATAAAGTATTGTTAAATTTTGTGCTGGAATTTAGCATTATAGTTTAGGCCTAATATCGACAATAAATAGTTGTATTTGGAGATTCATATAATTAAATAAATTAGGACAAAATTAGGATACGAGTGTGATTTGAACTTTTTATTTTTAATATCTCTTCTCAAATCTATAAATGGCAAAAATAAGAAATTATCTCTAAATTGATTACTTATTCATTATTTATATAAACATATGTATAATTTATAACAAAATATTTCGATGATGAATTTTTAAGATTTCTTTTCCCTTTGCCTATGTATATTTTTTGGTTAGAAGAAAAGGCTTTAATATATCGAAAGTTTATTTCCATATAGTAAAAGAGGGGGGGGGGACGGAAGTGCACCTCCCCCCCTTTTTTATGGTCAAAATCGCCCAAAAATCGTCCGTTTGGGCCGAAATCGGCCGAAAATGCCAAAAAATTAAGAGTTTTTGGCCTTGGAAATTTCCTTGAGGGTCAAATTTTATGATTTAAAATTTTTCCCAAAATTCACTAAAATATGTTTCAAGTCAAATTTACCATTAAAGTAAAAGTTTTAAAATAATTTAGGGCAAATTTACGCTATAAGTGATATCTACCCTTAAGTATTTATAAATATTGCAATTATTCGATGTCCTCTCTAACTAAGAGATATCTTTCCTCTAATATATTTACTTTTAAGAAGAATATGTTAAGTTTAGTTCAAAGTCAAGATAATTTCATCTATTGCATTATTTGGTCTTTTACTCTGGCTTTAACAAAGAGAAGGGCTCATTGATACTGTTTTATAAAAGATAGCATGCTTTATTTACTATTTTGACAATAGCATTTAAACTTCTTGGAAATTAATTGCAGAACTTCTCACACCTATTTTGGATAATCATTTCTTAGGCTCACTATTTTGAAGAAGGAATATATAGGATTTCAAATGTGACTCAGTCATTAAAAGTAATGGGGTCCCAAAAACAAGAAAGTATTCATCGAAATAAGACTTAATAACAAAAAATAGATAATTTTGGGAAAAATTTGAAATCATAAAATTTGACCATCAAGGAAATTTCGAAGGCCAAAAACTCTTAATTTTTGGCATTTTCGGCCGATTTCGGCTTGTTTGGACGATTTTGGGGCGATTTTGACTATATAAAGGGAGGGAGGTGCACTCCGCCCCCCTCCCCCCTAAAAAGACATTGATTTCTCAATAAAATCACAATTATACTTTAAATAGTCTCAGAACCTACTCTGAAACAATTTTAACTTTCTAGAATAAAATCATACGCTCTAAAAGTTCTTAAGGAGATTCACTCTTTGCTGTTATTCTATAAAGTTAAGCTCAATCAATATATCCCAATACATCTATTGCTTAAATTGCGGATTCTGTAAAACCTTTATCGAGATGAAAACTTATTTTTAGATTCTAATTTTTCTGACTAGCATTATAGGTCATATGCAGTTAGGTAATCACTAAGAAAGAGATTAATTAGAAAAGGGATATGAATAAACTAATGAGCCAATAATAAATTAAAAAAATACTATCATTTTTTGAATTAATAAAAATGGGTTTTCTACTTCCTCCTAGCCAAACAGTTATCGATTTTTGAAAAAACTTTTTTCACAATTTTGATATCATCTCTAACTATAAGTAACGGTAGAAGGCATCTTCTGCTATTTGTTATCGTAAATACTTACGTCAAAAAAATGCTTAATCCGTCATTAAAAGCTAATACATTTGAAAGATGAACTTTACAATCACAATTTTATAGTCAAATCCTTGGCAAATAGCTTACTCTTTTCAAAAATTTTGTATTTATCATATGAATTTAATATACAATAATTGTATTTCACCTATAATAAAATATTTTATTCTAAATAAAAATTAATACTCAGGCAGGGGAATAATTAAAATACTTTATAAGCTGACTAGTATATTATGATTAAGAACCTATTTATATAATGGACTATTATTCCCAGTTTACTAACTTTAAATTAGTTTTAAAAAATATTTCATCGCATTTAGAAATAAGAAAAGGAAAAATATATTTAAGATAAAATTATCAAAGGAAAAAATAGGATATGATTGTGGTAACAAAGGAGAATATATTAAATTACCAAAAAATCACACTTCTATGAATCTAAATAAATCAGGTATAATCGAAAATCGCATTCTTTATCTTAATATATTACAAATTATGAAATAAAAACTAACCACTTCGAAACAAAATAAAAGATTACTATCATTTTATCATCAATCAAATCCAATCCTAAAAACAAAAGTATCTTTTCCCAAGATGCTAAGAGTTAAATCATAGAATGCGGATATTATAAACAGACAGTGCCTGCATAGTGTGTCAAATTAATCTTACTTTGAATTGAAAATGATTACATGGACAAATTTTTATCATTATGAAAATAATTTACAAATAAATCTTCTCATTTAGTATTATAAGTTAAAGTTAAAAATTAATATGGTTTAAGGATTTATAATTTTTCCTTCAAACTTTTTCTCTCTCCCTCTCTTTTAAGGATGGTCACTACATAAGAAATCATAAGAAATTTTTATTTTAGAAAATGTCAATTTATTAAGCATGAAATATTATGAAAATTATCCATTAAGCCCGATTTTTCTCTTATGGCTTGAAAGACCTCATGGAATTCACCATTATTTTTAGTCTTTTACAGGTCTATTAGAGTTTAACTAATCACACTTGTCTTTTATCTTGAAGGAGAAAGATTACTAAAATTTTGGGAATTTATAAATAAGTAACATTACCTATAAATTATAGAAGCAATTCTCGCCTGAAAAAGAGGCCTTCTTTTTTCAAATTTTAGCTTAGAAGGGTACAGGTTCGTCCTAGCTTTACTGAAGTAAACTGAAAGTTTTTGAAAATAATGCTGAACTTATAAAAGTAAAAATTTTCATTTATATTTCATGATAAATTTTCAATAAAAAATGATTTAATTAAGTGAGCATCTTTATTAAAGTTACTCTTTGACTGATTTTTTCTAAGCAAATCTAAGGTTTTACCGATTTATTGATTGTAATGATCAATATCTACTATTGAATCCCATCTTGCTCATAATCTAAAGAGAATCTCTGAGCCTAAACTAAAAAAGGTTTCAAGAAAGGAAGAAGAATATTCAGTTTTCTCATTATAATCCTCTTTATGAATTGCTTTTGATTCCACCTCCTAAGATGAATCCTGATTCTCTTTTTCTTGATTCAACATTACTTGTTACTTCGCTAGGTAACTCAATATGAAGGGCGTGGAATTTACTTTAAGTCTTAAAATATAGGCTTTTCTTTTATCAATGAAGTCTTTAATAAATATAATCATAAAAAGTAGAAGTCTTATATTCTTTGAAGATTTTCCCTATCTCATTTACTAAGAAGAGAAATTTTGTGAATCAATTCGGAGAGTTCGAGATAGCTGAAAATTACTATTTTACAGTTATTGTTCTTCATTTTTAATGATATAATAATATTTATAACTTTCAAATCAGTCATGAAAGAATTTTTTTAATATAAATTTATTATGATTAATTAATAGATTGATTAAGTTTATCTATTGAAATAAGTCGATCAGATTTTAAACTTTTAAACAATATTTCATTCACAAAATAGATACTTTTATTTAATAAAAAGAGTTTTGCAAAGTTAAATTAATAGATATTTTCAGGGCTTAATTTAAATATTTTCATTTATTTTGACTAATCTATAATAATTTATCTTTCCCTTAATTTTCATATATTAAATGCAAGCCATCATTATTCTCTTTTATAATATTGCTTCCAATTTAATGATCTTGCTCAATAAATCTAAAAATGTAAGAAATTAATGAAAATCATTTAAGAAAATTAAATTTTTCTCTTACTTGATCAGATTTTTAAGAAATGGTGGTTTGAAAATGAGTCAATTATATATAACTCTCATAAAACTTGGGTTATTTTATTCCAATTATAAATTTAGTTAAGTTTGAAACCAAGAAGATTTTATTTGTCCTTAAATATTAGTTATTCTAATTCTTCGAGTAAAGTTTAAGGAATATAAAAGGCCCAATATTTAGGATTTTAAATTCGGCACTCCTTTTAAAAATTAATAATCATACTTTATAAATATGCATTGTGGTTCATTTATTGAGCAAAATCAGTAATTAAGTAAATAATTAAATGTAAGAATTATAGTTATTCCAATTTCATAGCTTCTTCCAAAATCAAAGTGCTTACTCCATAGTTATGAAAACTGGAGAAATTTTTTTAACTAAGTCATTAAAAATGCTGGATTAATACATTTTTAATTATAAATGGAATTCCAATTAGTCAATTAATGATTCTTAGCATCACACTTCACCAAAGCATTTAAAATTAAATATCATTTTCTTTTGAAGATTTTAAATAAAAATTTATATTAATTTTGTTAAGAAAATATTTTTAAAGAGTTTGGATATTTGTATTCAAATTTTATAAAAAGTATGAGTTTAAATTTTAAATTGAGACATGCTCTAATTATAAAAAGAGCAAAACATTTTAGTGAATTTATTTGTGGCTTTAATTAATTTCTGAAGAAAAAGTGTTATAAATTTATTTATAATTAGTAAAATTATATATAATTTCAATTTTAATTCAAATGATAAAATATTGAAGAAATCCAGAATTATAATTACATCTTTTTTTTTTAAATAAATTAACTTTAAATTTATTTTGATGTTTAATTAACCATAGACAGCGAAGAGTGAAATTTAAAGTGAATCACCTATCAGAATTTGAATGGGAGGCCAAAATTGTCCATCCAAGTCTTTCTCCTTTTTATATCTAGCAATTACTTTGTATTTTTATTCTTAAAAACTCGAAAATTAATTCTCTAATTGATCTACTTATAGTTAATAAAATTGAGAAAAAAAATAGTGAGAAATTTAAAAGGAAAATAAATTACAAATTAAAGACAGTTAGTAATCTTAATACTTAAATTTATTTAATTAGCATTCAATTTAGCACGGATTTATTAAAAAAATTAATCCTTTAAACTTATTTGTTGGAAATATGCAGAGAGAGAGAGAGAGAAAAATTTCAGTCACTAAAATTTAAGATTGAATGAATTTTATTTTCTTCAGAGTATAAAGCATAGATAACGCTTTACTGAAATATCCTTCCTTAATGACTATAGAGAATACCCATACACAAACTTATTAAGCTTCCTCTCAGCTCAAACTACATTTAATGTCTCATCAAACAACACAAAATATCAATCTTTTCTTTAACTTTCAATCCCTTTATTTAACTTTATTTCAGATTTTAATTTGATTTTAGTTCTAATCTGGTCCTCATTTGTTTTGTCATTAGCTCTTCTAAAATACTCATCAACAACTTTCTAAATGTAAACTTGAGCTCCATCTGGCATTAAGGGCAACATTTTAGCATCTTTACTTTTATCCACTATTAATTAATCATAATTTTCATGTCTATATATATTTCCATTAATTACAAATACTCTAATTGAAAGATTATTATTCTTGTCAACAGATGAATTCTATTCAGCACTCTCTTAGAGTTTTAAATAGCTGTTTAAATAAGTATCAATCCTTAGATAATGAAATCTGAATTTAGCTACTCTTAATGATTTACTTTTCAGAATTAGATCCTCTTGAATTATTTCCAAGAACTATTAAGGTTCAATATCAGTTTTAGAAGGGAGGTCTAATGATAAAGACTGAAGATTTATAAATATAGGCTTTACCATTTCGTAAATTCCTAACGTAAAATATAATCTCCTTCGGGCTAATAATATTTTTAGCTTCTTTAGGTTTGGAAATTTCATCAATAGCCTATTTAGAGATACCGCATACTCTCTTATAAAAAGATCAGTAATTTACAAATTGTGAATGCCTTCCATTTGTCCTAGTTAGAGCAGCTCACTCTATTCTTCTATCAAATCACATGAAAGACAGCTTATACTTTTCACTGCTACAATTTTATCTTTAATAGATTTAAAACTCGAAGAGTCAGATTAGTTGGGTAAACTCTTGCAATAAAAAATAATTTTTTTAAAAGTTAATAGAACTTCAAATTTATTTTAAAGAAGCATAATTTATTTAAAAAATATAAGGCTATAAGAATAAACAATTTATCTTAAGGAAAAATAAAAAAGACACATATAGATTTTATACAATTAAATTTGATTATATTCTTCGAAAAAAATCGAAATGAGTAAATTATTGCTTTTTATAGAAAATTATTTTTTCAATTCCCTAAATAATACACAGCTCAAATTGAGGTTGAAAAGATAAAAATATCACGTTTAATTTATTGACCATCCCTTATTAAAGTGCAAAATTTATTTTTAAAATCAATTGTTTCTTGATTGAAAATTTACAAGTTGCTTTAATTATGAGAATGATACAATTTTTAATATAATTTTTAAGCATAATCTAATAAGCTCCAAAATAAGAAAGATAAAGAAATTGTTAATAGGAGAGACATTTAAGTTATGTATTATATTTTATAAAGTAAATGCTTTGCCCGAAAATTTAAGACTATTGTTTAGGACTAATATAGACAATAATTGTTTTATGTAGAGATTGATACAATTAAATAAAATGGAAAATACTTTATAAAATTTAAAAATTCTCTCTTCAATCTAAAATTGGTAGCAAAACTGATATGAATAAAAAATAAATCAATAATTTGGCTCTATAAGAATAAAAAATAAGATAAATTGCATAATTCAATTTTTAAATTATTTAATTTCATATTTATGATGCTATTGCTTTTCAGATTATCTAACTTATAAATGAAATTATAGCGATGAGACTTAATTTTCCAATCTTTCTTTTAGTATAAAAAAAATATAGAGATTTTCCACAAAGAATAAAAAATTATTCTCACACTGGTAGTGATCCTCTTTAATATTTTTGAGCCATATCTAAGTTTAGTAAATGAAAAGAGCATTTTAATTGGCTGGTTACCTGTTAAATTATCTATTTAACAAATAATAAATTATATTGACAAATGTTTGATTAATATAGAGTAAGTTAAAGTATCACCTCTTTACCTGATTACTACTTCTTATTTAGTTAGCTTGCAATATTTTATATTTTTAATTGAATTTCCTATAATACTTTAAATAATTTCAAGACATAGTCTGACACAAGCCTAACTTTCTAGAATAAAATCATTCGATCTATGAGCTCTTAAGGAGATTTATTCTCTGTTGTTATTCTATAAAACTACACTCTATCTATTTATCGAAGCACATCTATTGCTTGAATTGCTATATCCTTATAATTATCTAAGTGGAAACTTATTTTTAGTTTCTAAAATTTCTGGTCAGCATTAAAAATATATTCAGCTAAATATAATTCAGTAAAATAATTTTTATAAGCAATTTAAAAAGTATATTTTATCTATAATGTTAAATAATTGTGCTATGATTTTCTTCTTCATAATTCTTTGGATAGTCGTTTATCGCTTAAATTAAAAGAAACTGATTCAAAATTTTAGAAAAAAACGTATACATATTTAAGTTTTTTTCTCTTTGGAGAAAAGATAACAACTACTTGGGAAATTATTAGAATAGACTATTCTAGAAAATTTTTAAATTTATTAATGTAAAAAAATATTCTGAATAGAAATTATGTTCAAATTAATTTCATAAAAAAGGGTAAAATATTTTCCTTTACCCATATAAAATAATATAATTAAGTGAGCATCATGATTAAAATTCCTCTTTTATTAATTATTGATAAGAAAATCTAGGATTTCTTATATTTTATTTTTGTAATTAACAATATTTACTTGGAAAAACTATCTTACTCCTAATCTAAAGAGAATCTCTGAGCCTAAACTTAAAAATGTGTCAATAACTGGAGATGAATATCCAGTCCCCTCTTTGAAATCATCTTTTAAAAATTACTTTTTAATCCTCTTCTTTAAATTAATCCTGATTTTCTTTCTATTCTTAATTCAGCAATACTTGTTACTTACCTAGGTAACTCAATATGAGGGGCATGGAATTTACTTTAAGTCTTAAAATATAGGCTTTTCTTTTATCAATGAAGTCTTTAATAAATATAATAAATAAAAAAAAGAAGTCTTAAAATTTCTTTAAATTTTTATCATTTTAAAAAAAATTTTTAAACAATTTTTACTTTAAAAATTCAAAGAAATTTTTTTTTATTTTTAAGATATTTTCTAATATTTTAATTATAGCAATTTGAAATCCTTATAAATAATTTTTTTTTTTTAAAATAATTTTTTACAAATTGTAATTTAATTATAATGATTATGAGAAATTCCTTTTACTTATTCAAAACTCTGGAAAAAATTATATATGATTTAGATAAAAAAATTTAAAATCTTAAAAAAAATTTTATTAAAAAAAAATTCTTGATTTGAATTTTAAATTGAAAAATCAATTTATTATTAATATTATTTTTAAAAGGGAGACAATTAAAAAATTTTAAATTAAATAATTTTTTTTTTTATAGTAAACTTAATGGTAACTTTAATAATAAGAGTTGAAAAATTTGTAGTAAATTTAATTCAAAAAAAAATTTATTTTTTATTTTTCTAATACTATTTTCTTATTTTTCTATTATACTTCATCTACTTATTAGAAAGATAATACTCAGAGAAAATTTTAAATGGTAATTAAGAGTATTTTAGAATAAAAAAATGAATTTTATAATTATCTTAGAAATCTATACCTTAAAATTTGAAAGATTTTACAACTCAGGAAGAATTTATTTTCAAATGAATTAAGTTAAACTCCTCATTTTTGGAATTATAGTATAAATTTTTTCCCAATCTGCTGTTTTTTTAAATTAAAGTTGCTTACAACAAAAATTAAAATTTTAAATAATTTAAATTTCTTTAATTTTTTTTTTTCATTTTTTTTTAGGGAAATTTTTTGATTTTTGGGAAAAAAAATTTCAATTTAAAGGAAGATACAAAATTTTATAGATAAATGAAAAAGAATCTTAGTTCTTTGTTTATCAATTTTCAGTTTTACAAAATACTTCTCCTAAATACATTTTAAAAGGGAAATCCCCTTTAAAATCTATATTAACCTTTTATCCCCTTCCCCTTAAGAAATTTTTTTTTTCCTTTTTGTTGAGTTTAAAATCCTTTATCCATCAGATGAAATTTGATCTTGAGTTAATGTCTCAGATTCAATTTCTCCAAATTTAAAAAATTTTCGCCCTGAAATAGTCAACTATTTCTTACACTAGATCTTTTATTGCGTCAAATTCAACATTCTTCCATTTTTGTACTTCTCTACTCTCTATTTTTGGCCATTAGGCTTATATAGCTGGCAAATCTTTGAGAAGATCTTTGTTTAAATTTAATAACCTTTAGTTTTAATTAGAGTTTTAGGCATTCTGGCTATGCTTTACTAATTTATATGTCCTTCTATTATTATATTCAGATATTTATTTCAATTTATACTTAGTTTGCTTCATAGTAGAACTATTATAAGCTAGATATTTCATAGTTTGAATCAAAACTATTAAGTCACGGAGAGGTTTTAAATTTTTTATTTCGAGTTCTAATGAATGCAGTTTTAAAATGAAGGGCAGGATCTCGTAATAGATTTCCTTTTGAAATGTTTTCTTTGGGATTTATTATTTGCAAATGTTTTAAATTAGAAAATTTCTGAAGTAACTTAGGAAGAGATTCTATTTAAAATTAAGTATTTATTAATAGCTTTGTTTAAAGCAGAATATTAATTGCAAAAAAAAAGGAAGGGTTAAATGGACCTGAAAAAATTTAAATATTTGCTTTTTAATTTGCTTAAGTTTTTATCGATATTGGTTGTGCGTTTATATTTTTCGCACTATTGTTTCACAGAATTTTAAATTTTGGACAATTTTAAAAAAAATATTGTCCACTTATATGATAAGTATAAAAAAAAATCATAGTCACATACGCTTTTTAATTTAAAAAATGGATTTTTTTTCCCTACTATTCTTCCTTGCCTTGATATAAGCTTGACATGAACGATGGTGATAAGTGGCTCTTTTAAGCGTCTATTTTACAATTTTTTTAATATAATAAGTGAACAATTAAAAAATATTCTACATTATTATAGGCTGGCGCTTTAAATTTTTTGATTAATTCAATTTTTTAAAATTTAAATTAAATTAATATATTAAGTTAAATTTTTACAGAGAATAAAGCCAAAAAATTTTCAACTAACATTGCACTACTATTAAAATGACAACCTTCTATTTTCCATTAAATTTCTTCTATATTAAAAAAAAAAGTACCAAAATACAATTATTCTTTGAAGAAAAAATATAGACATAAATTTTTTTAATCTCCCCTATATATATGCAATTTGAGAGATTGATGATGATTATTCATTCTCCTGATTTTAAGGAATTCAGTAGTTGGAAATTCAATACGTTAAATATATTAAATATAAGAACCTTCTTCTACTGACCAAATACAATCTAAAAGTTCTAAATGTCTAATTTTTATGTGTGGATAATATCCTGCAGATCTGGATAAACTTAAATTCATTAAAATTTTGTAAAGTAATTTAATTAAATAAAAAGGTTGGTTCAAATAATAAATTAAGAATTGCTTTTTTAATAAATTAAAAGGGCTTAAACACCTCTGATCTACTGTTTATTCAATAACCAATATAAAATAAGTTGCAGATTATTATTTATAAATCTTTCTAAAGCAACCATCATAATTGGGATAAAATTAAAATAAATCAAAATTATCACAAACCTTGCTCTTCTAAAATTTGAGTAGCTTCAAGGCAGCTTTAGGATAAAGTTTTAAGAATTAAATTTATAATTGAAATTATATTATAACTACTTAAATTTGAGATATTATACTGCAACTTTATAAATCACTTTTTGAATTAATATAGCTCTTATATCGATAATATTATATATTTAAGTTTGATATTTAAAAATTTTAATTCCGTTTTAATTAATTGGCTCTATTTCAAACTACGCATTAATTGATTTCCTGACCACCTGACCAACGGCCAGATAAAAAGAAGTTGATGAGAAAGATTGAAAGATATTTCTGACCACCTGACCACCGGTCAGAAAATCAAGGTTGGGAAAGGTAAAATGGAAAGATTTTATTCCCAGGCGATGTCCATATATCCACCATTGCAACCGCAGTGATAGAAGTCCCTGCCATCCTCCGCATGTCCCTCGCCCTCTGCGGTCTGTCCCCCTCCCCTGCGGGGTAGATGTCTACGCCCAAGGTGTGCCCCATGTTAAGCCGGGAGGTACCCCCCCAAGGGGGAAGGTTCGAACCCCGCTGGTGACCGGAGGCGGTGTGTCTGTGAGAGCAGGTATCAACTGTTAGGGGAGCGAGAGCGCTGAGAGTGAAACAGTGTTAAGGAAGGGTAGTAAAAAGGGGGAGTACTACTGTGACTGTCAGAGGACGGTGCGGGTCACCAGCGGGGTTCGAACCTTCCCCCTTGGGGGGGTACCTCCCGGCTTAACATGGGGCACACCTTGGGCGTAGACATCTACCCCGCAGGGGAGGGGGACAGACCGCAGAGGGCGAGGGACATGCGGAGGATGGCAGGGACTTCTATCACTACGGTTGCAATGGTGGATATATGGACATCGCCTGGGAATAAAATCTTTCCATTTTACCTTTCCCAACCCTGATTTTCTGACCGGTGGTCAGGTGGTCAGAAATATCTTTCAATCTTTCTCATCAACTTCTTTTTATCTGGCCGTTGGTCAGGTGGTCAGGAAATCAATTAATGCGTAGTTTGAAATAGAGCCAATTAATTAAAACGGAATTAAAATTTTTAAATATCAAACTTAAATATATAATATAAATTTCCTTATGTAAGTTTATTAACTTTTCTTTCCTGATCAATAGATATTTTTTTTAAATTTCAATTTTTTAAATCTGCAAATAATTCTCTCACTTAAACTAATTTGTATCTATGCTTTAAATATTCTTTTTGGAGAGGAAAAAAATTTGCAGAATATTTATTCTAAAATTGATTATATAAATTGCCAAATTTAATGTTTATAAAATCTATGATACGAGGTGTGAGTTTTAAGCTCCTAAGATAAACTTCCTCAAAACGATGGAGCTAGTAAGTAAGCTTATCATAGGTCAAGAAATTAACTTTTATGCTTTTAAAATTTACTCTTTATATTTACGAAAACAGATCTATCGAATGAACAAATTCAGACTGTTCAACCCCAGTTTCAAAGCTTATATAGCTGTGAATTTAATAAAAAAGAGAATTAAATTAGATATTAAATTAAAATGGAATAAATCAGTGGCAGTTGAAGTGTGTCCAATTTGAATAATAATTATACCATTCGATTCAGCATTAAATTCTAAGAATTTTCTATCCTTGCATTTTTTGTGTGGGAGTGCTTAGTACAGAGTTATAAGCGACACAAGTTCAAACGAAGATTATGATGAGGACGAAGAGGAATGCGCGAATCATATCTCGCTGCTGAGAGGTGCTACGAAGATGATTAAAGAAGAAACTCATATTAATTTTTGATAAGTAATCGAACAAGCTGCAGATCAGGGGGTGAATCAGTGATTTCAACTGATACGAAGTTGCAACTCTCCATTTATTATTTTAAACAATCACCGATTTTAATTAAAATTCCTACTATATTCAACTTAGTCAAGTTTCTCATGTTAAAATAATATTTCTTATTGCACAAATTAAAAACTAATATTTTAAGAGCAATTAAAAAGTTTTGATATAAATTTTAATCCTATTATAAAACTAGTTAAAATATTTATATACGTTGCTAATGAATAAAAATAATTAATTATATGTTTTTGGTGTAGATGGTCTTTGAAGTAATTATTAAAAACATTAATTTAACAGAAACAGAATTTAAATGGGTCTTAACTTCTTAAAGAGTTGAGTTGAAATCATCCAAATAGATAAATTAAATTTTTTTTTAGTTATATAAAAAAATTCAAATCGCTTTCGAAGAAATGTTTGCCTTGAATAGCAAAATATATTCCATAGCCAAAATTAAGAATAATATATTCTAGAGCATTTTAAGGATGGTCTAAACTAAGTTACTTAGGTCTATCTTTTTATAGGATAGCAACCTGCTGAATTGCTAAATATTTCAAGATATGAGGAATTGAGGTAGCTTTGAACCTCAAAGTTTGGTTTAATGGAATTTCAACAAAATCTTTGATTCTTAAGAGATTAGCTCTGTCTGCTTTACTCAGTATGGATATACAGAAAGAAAGTTATTCTACAGAAAGGTAGCAGTATATTAAAAGCTTGCAATTCTTATTTAGTGTTTATCTACTTTTATAAGCATTCTAAATTGTATTCATTTTTTATTTTATAAATTATATCCACTTAATTTTTTTAAAAATTGAATAGGAAGAGACATCATAGTTTAAAGTGGAAAAATTAAATTTTTAAGGGTTTGTGAAAAAAAAAAATTTTAACCCAGGAATTTTTTGGGAATGGTAAGTTTAAGGAAGGAAAAACCAAAAAGCTAATCAACCCTTTTCTTTAAAAATTTTTAAATACAAAAGATTAAACTTTAATTAAATTTTTTAAAATTTTAAGAGAAGTTTTTTTAATTTTTTTTGGGGAAATTTTTGGGGTTTTAAAGTAAAAATTTTGAAATCTATTTTAAAGATTAGTGAAAGGTTTATTTTTTTTGTGGGGTTTTGGGTAGTAAAGTTTTTTTAGTCGAAAAATGTTTTTTTATTCAATTTGAAAAAATTAATTTTTGGAAAAACAAATTTTTTTAAAAAAAAGAGCACCCTTTAATTATATTAATTTAACTTTTCGGGATTTGAAAAAAAAATAAAAAAAAAAATTAGAAAAAATTTAAAAATTAGGGTTTTTTCCTTATTAGGGGGCCCAATTTGGGAAAGGGGTCGTTTTTTAATCAAGGCCGTGAAAACATATTCCAATCCCGGGGGAAAAAGGGGGGTTTTTAAAGGGTTAAAGATATAAAGGGGTTAAGGTTTTAAAGTTAAAAAAACTTCCCGGGGTTTAAAGGAGCCAAAAAAAATGAAAAAGGGTTTTTCCCAGTTTTAAAATTCAAGGGGGACTGCAAATTTAGAAATTTTTCCCTTACAAATATAGGGGAAATCCGGGGGGTTTTGGAAATAAATGGGATTTAAAATCTAGTTCTTTCGCCAAAAAGGCATAAATTTCTTCCGTTTCCCTTTAGCCCACGGGAATCATAGCCCCAACACAAAAAAATCTCCCGGTTGGGGAGAAAAAAGCCACAAAAATTTAAATTTTTCGGGTTTTGTGGTCAATTTCCTACAAATCTCACTCTTGCGGGAAGGATTTTGAAATTTTCAGAAAAGGGTTTAAAAATTTCTTTTGATTTTAAAATAAAGGAGTGCCAAAAGAGATTATAAAAATTTGGGAAACACCCTCATTTTTTGGGTCAGCTTTCTTTGGTTTACATTTTTCCCCCAAATTTTTTTCGGGTGGAAAACCCTTAAAAAGGAATTTGAAAATTAAAAAGAAGAAAGGGGCAGTTTTTAAAAGGAAAATTTGGGGCCCCAAGACAAATTTTAAAAACCCCCAAAAAACCATAAATTTAAAAAATTAATTTCATTTTTTAATTTCAAAATCTTTTAATTTAAATTTTAAAAAAAAAAAAATTTGGGGAACAAAGGGTTTTAAAAAGGTTGAAATTTAAAGTTTTTAACCGAATTTTAACTCCCCCCTCATCTTCTTCGGGTTTTAAAGGTTTTTCATGGTTTTGCTTGTTTTTTACTCTCAAACTTTTTTAAAAAGGGTTTTGATCCCTTTTTCTATCTTACAATGTCTTTTTAAAAAATTTAAAATTGGCTTTTCATCTTAACTTTCAAAACTAGTAGTATTTTTTTTGGTTTTTTCAAAACCCGGCTTTTAAAATATGATGAAAAAATTTATAAAACCAAAATTTTCCCACTCCCATTTAAAAACCGTTGAGAAAGGGTTTTGTTTTTCTAGGGGGGAAAAGCCTGAAAATTCCGGAAACCGTTTGCTTCCTCAATGTTTTTCTTTCTTAAAAAAACCTCTTTTTGGAAGTCTATGCCCAGTTGCTCGGACGGGCCCCAAAATTTTTAATAAATTATGTTCTCTGGCTTGAAAATTTCTTTTTATTTCAATAAAAAAAATCTAACTGCAAGCAAAATTTAATTTAGTTTAGGTTTATATTTTAAAAAAAATTTGTTTTTTAAAAATTTATAAATGTAAAAATTTTAAAAATTTTTTTTAATTTTTTTAAAAATTTTTTCTAATATATTTCAGAATTTAATGAAAAATAATGAATAGAAAGATTAATAGAAGCTTAATAGAGAATTCACAAGACAGTAAAATGAGAAAGGGAACAAAATTTTAAAGTAAGTTTAAATTAAATTTGCATTTTTTTAAATTTTTTTATTATTTTTTGAAAAGTTTTTGGGAATTTAGGGGGGCCCACTAGATAAAAATTTTTTCTTGTAAAAAAACCCTATAAATGGAAAGTAAGTAAGCATATCTAGTTATCTTGAACAAAAAATGTAATTAACTAAATTCTCTTTGTTTTATCTCTTAAAATAACGTTTTAATAAAAAATTTTTTTTTTTGAAAAAAATTTTTTTTAAAAAAATTTTTTTTAAACATTTTAAAAAAGATTTTTTAAAACCAAAAGGGAATTGGTAATTTCTCAAAAAAAATTTTTTGTTTTAAAGGGGAAATGATTGGGGGAGACTGTTTGGGGAGCAAAAACGGGTTTGGGACATTTTTTTAAAAACCTTTATTAAAAAAACAATCAAAATTTTATAAAGTTGCTAATTCAGTTTAAAAAATTTTAAATTTTAAACCATTTAAATTTTTGGCCCTTTCTATAAAAAATTTTTTCTAAAAATTTTCTTAAAATTACATTTTATAAGTTGAAAAAAATTTTATTAAATCTCGGGCATTTAACCCCATGGGGAGTTTTTAAAAAAAAAAATTTAAACCCTTTAAAAATTTAAAGTTTTTTTAAAAATCTATATTTGAATCAATTTTGTTTTTTTTCGTTTCCAATTTTTCCTTTTTTATTTAGGGGACCTCTTCTCCCTTTTACATTTGGTTTTTAATTTTTAATTTTTTTTTAAAAAATTTTTCTATCTTTTTAAAACTCAAAATTCCATCTCTGTTTTATTCCCTAATTAAAAAAAATGCCCTTTAAAATTTTGAGAAGCCTTTTCTAGGGGGAAATTTTTTTTCAAAGAAAATTTTGGGTTTTTTGGCATGTTTTAATCTTTTTCGGGGAAATTTGTTAGAATTTTTTTTATAAACCTTATATCAGTTTAATATTTAAAAATTCCCGGAGGGGGGCTTTAAATTTTTTAATGTTTTGGTTTTAACTAGCAGACTCTGCTTTTATAGAATCATACAATTAAACTCCAAAATTTCTTATAACAAAATAGAAAATTTATATTTAAAAAATTTAATTAATTTAACTTTCTGAAAAATTATTAGAGTTAAGGCCATAATTTACTTAACAATAAGAGATGACATAGCGCAATAATAAATTATTTTGGTCTTGCGTCTTTCAGGATAGTAAGAGAAATCATAAAATTTTCTCCAAGATTTTCCTATTTGGTTTTTATCAACTATTTTGAGCCAACATGAATTGAATACTGAGGCAAAAATGATGCTTGCTAAATAAGAATTAATATTTCTTTAAGTATTTACCTTGCTTAGTTATTCAACAATTTAGAATTTTAAATACTTTAATTTTTAATAACTCATATTTTCTCTTCTCAATTTAAACACATTTTTGGGTGATATATTTTATATAACTTTTTAGTAAATTTCCAATATCAAGATCCGAAATCCTCAAATTTAACTCCTGAATTTTAGACTTTTGCGAAGTCATTTTTAGGAGAGTCTTTCAAAAACATAAAAACCTAAAATTAATAAAAATTCAAATTTTTTAAACCCCATTTTCATTTTTATTTTAGCTTTTTAAATTTTTACAAATATTTTTAAATTTAAAGGGCCTTTTTAAAAATTTTTATATAAAATTTTGCAATTATTTTTAAAATTTGGGGATTTTTTTTAAAAACAATTTCTTTTTTTTTAAATGTTTCTCAATTATTTTTTTTAAAATTTTGGGTTTTTTTTAATTTATTTTAAAAAATAGTTTTCTTAATATTTTGTTTAGAATTTAGCAAAAACATTAAGCAAAACTTCCATTTAAAATATGATCTTTGTAAGTTTGGTTTAGTTTCGAAATTATCATTTTTATTTGGTTTTATTATAGACCATCCAAATCAGGGGGAAAATTTTTAAAAAAAAAATTTTTAATAAAAAAATTGAAAAGAGACTTTTTTTTAAAGGGAACTAATCCTCATGAAAATTTTTTTGAATAAAATTTGTTTTTCTCTATTTAAAAATCATTTTCCCAATTTTAAATAGGGAAAAATCTAAGTTTAAGAAACGGGGAAACCCCCATTTTTTAAATTTTGGGGTTTTTATTTTTTTTTTTTTCAAAAAAAAAAAAACTTTTTTTTCTAAAAGGGGAGGCTCCCTTTTATCATATTTTAAAAAAGGTTTTGGGCTTGCAAAAAGCTTTTGGGAGTCTCTATTTTTTTTCAGGGTTTTTATTTTTCCCCAAATTTTAAATTTTTTGTTAGGTTTAAGTATTTTTAGGTTTTTATTTTTTTCATTTTTTAAAAAATTTTATATTTTAAAAAATCTTTTTTGTTTTTTTCTCGTGTGAGTTTAAAGGGCTGAATAAATTTAATTTAAATAAAAAATTTAAAATTAATTGGTCCCCCAAAGGAAATTTTTAAAATTTTATAAAAAGGGGGAAAACAATTTTTCCCCTTTAAATTTTTTTAAAAAAAAAAAAACATATTTTTTTCCCAAATTTTAAACCAAAACGCAAACTTGAAGAGCTTGTAAATTTTTGTGAATCTTTTTATAAAAAAAATTTTTTTATTTTAAAAAAATATGGGGTTTTAAAATTTAAAAAAAAGTTTCCCCAAAAAATTCCCCTTTTTGGGGGGTTTCCCAAGGCATCAAAATCCCAAAACCAAAAATTTTTTCTTTTTTAAAAATTTAAATTTAATTTATGTGTCTCATGTTTTGCTAAAAATTCTCTTTTTAAATATTTAAATGGGGGGAATTAAAAAGGCCCCACCCAAGCTTTTTTTTTTCTTTTGGGGGACTTTTTTTTTCAAAATTCTTCTTAAAAATTTTAAATTTTTAAAAAAATTTTGGCCGTTTTAATTTAAAATTTTCGATTTTAAAAAATTTAAATTTGAATTAAAAATTTAGAGTATTTTTCCTCTATAAAAAAAATTTTTAAGGGGGTTTCCCCAAATTTAGTTTAAGGGAAAAAAAAAATTTAAAATTTTTATTTTTGGGAAATGTTTTGCCATTTTAAAAAAAAACCAACCCAATTTTCGGGTTTTAAAAATTCTATAAAAAAAAATTTTATAAAAGAAAAAATTATATTTTAAAAAAATAAAAAAAAATTTTTAATTTATTTTTTTTTAAAATTAAAAAAAAGGGAGAAAAGGCTTCTTTTTTAGAAAATTTTCCGTTTTTTCCCTTAAATTTTTTCAAAATTTAATTATGTGGGGAAAAAAAAGGCTTTAAGGGCTTAAATTTTAATTTTTAAAAGTTACTATAGAAAAAAATAGGGGAAAAAAAGGGGCTTTTTTAAATTTTTAAATTTTACAAGTAAAAGCTTTGTTAAAAGGGAAAAAAAATTTTTGGGAAAATTTTTTAAAAATTTATTTGCAACTTTTTTTCAATTTTGGACTTTTTCACGTTTGGGTTTTTCATGGCCCAAAAAAACCCGAAACTTTTAAAAAGGGGCCGGGCCCCACGGGGGGGGGCTGGCCCCAAAACCCAAACTAAAGGCCCGGGGGAACCTCCGCTTCCCTCATTTTGCCCCTTTGGGGCCCATTTCCCCCAAAAACCCTTTCCGGTTTAAAAGGGTCTGGGGGCGCCCCTTTGGGGCCCTTCCCCACGGGCCTTTTTAAAAGGGAAAGGGGAAGAAGGGTCGATTTTGGCCGAACGACCTTTGGGGGACCGGGGAGGGGGGGGGGGGAAGTGCGGAGGCCGCAACTGAGGGAAGCGGAGTCGTGGGCGGAGTGGATGGGTCGAGGTCCCGTGCCGGCTATAGAAAATTGCGTTTTTGTTCATGAATAACAAAGCGTCAACAGTTACATCTTTTTTAAAATAGTTAGCGAATAAATATTAAAGAACTCCATTTCATATCTTCCTTGAACAAAGATCACTTGTATTTAACATTTCAATAACCTATTCATATCTTCCCTATAATTACCATTTTTTATTTTGAGTGAAAATAAATTTATTGTTAAAAGGAAGTTTAATAGGAATGATAAAGAGAGATATTCTGAATAGGCATGAATCTTAATTTTCTTGAAATTTGTTATTTCTTCAATTGGCTCATATGGGCCTATTTAGTTTAAGCTAATTTTATAAAGCTCTACTCTTTTAATTGACTTTAGAATGTTTATTATCTAATTTAAAACAATTGGTAACCAACCCATCGAAAATTTTTTTAATTTTTTTTCTCTTATTTTTTAAAATTTAAAAATTTTATTAAGGGGGTTTGCAACTGTTATATTTTTCTAAAAATTTTTTTTTTTAAACTTTTTTCTCTTTAAAAAAAAAAAACTTAAATAAAAGAAAATATTTTTTAAAGGGGTGCTTTTTTTAAAAATTTTTGAAATTTTAAAAAATTTTTTTAAATTTGAAATTCCCTTTTTTAAAAAAGATTAAATGTCGGTTTTTTTTTTAACGGGGCCTTAAAATTTTATATAAAAATTTTTTAGCTGGCCCTTCCTTTTAAAAAAAAAAATTTTATGTTCCTTTTAAAAAACAACCTCAAAAATGTTAAAAATTTAAAAAACGATTTTCTTTTTTTATAAATTTTTTAATTTTTTTATTTTTTAATTTTAAAACAATATAAAATTTTTTTTTTTAAATTAAACCTTTTTTTAAAAACTCCTTTTTATTTTGATAAAAAAAAATTGGGTATTCTTTTATAAAAAGAAAACAAAATTTTTTTGTTATTTTTCTTTATTTAAAATTTTTTTTCATAACTTGGTTTTTCGTCCAAAAATTAAAAAAAAAAGCTAAACAATCCCAAAATTAAAAAAAAAAAGGGGTGGATTTTTTAAATTCTTAGAGCTCTTGCTATTTAAAAAAACCCGGGAAAAATTTTTCTTTTAAAATCCTTTGTTTTTTCACCCTTTTTTTTTTAAAAATTTTATGTTGAAGGGTTTTAGGTTTTTTAATTTGGCCTTTTAGTTTTTTTTCCCCTTTTATGGGGTGAGATGTTTCAAAAATTTAGGGATAAAAAAGGGAGGTTTTTTAAATTTTAAATAAAATATTGTTTTTTGGTTCATTTTATGAAATTTTTTAAATTTTTAATTTAATGATAAAAAAATTTGTTATTTTAAAATCTTTTTTTTTCCTTTTAAAAAATTTTGTTTTTAATTTTTGACTTGGGTAAGTTTTGGGATATTTTGTGAATCAGTTCATTTAAACTTAGGGAGGTGAAAATCAATATCTTGCAATTTTTTTCCCTTTTTTATTTAAAAAGGGTTAAAAATTATATTCTTATAATTTTTTTAAAAAATTTGGGGCTAAAAATTTATTTTTGAGGGGGAAATTGAATGGGGGAGACAATGGGGAAAAAATTAAATTTCCCCACTTTTTTAAAAAAAAGGGTATTTTTCTTGCAAAAAGTGTTTAAAAAGGGGTAATATTTTTTCTTTTTTAAAAAAAATTTTAAACCCCGTTATAGACAAAAATTTAAAAACCCCCCTTTTTGGGTTTTAATTTTTTTTAGGGGGGGAAAGAATTTTTTTTTCAAACTTTCTTGCATTTTAAAAAATAGATTAAGGGAAAATTTTTTTGGGAAGGGAATTAAAATTTTAAAATTTTAAAAATGAAAAAAATTTTTATTAATTTTTTTTAAAAAATTTAATTTTTAAAAATTTTGTTAAAAGGAAAAATTTAAAATTTTTTAACATTAAAATTTTAAAAATAAAAATTTTTTGGGGTTAAAAATTTTTCCCCAAGGTCTGACATTTTTAATTTAAAGGTTTTTTAAAATTTTAGAAGAATCAAAAAAAAATTTTGAGGGGCACTTAAAAAACTTTTCAAAAAAATTTTAAAGTTTTTTTTTTAAAACCCTCTTAAATTTTTTTTCTATTTAAACTTTTTCCCAAATTTTTTTTAAAAAATAATGAAAAATTTCGTTTTTTTTAAAAAAATAGTAATAAGATTTAAAAAATTTAAAAACAAAAATAATATTTCCCGCTTTTTCAAATTTTTTTATTTAAACGGGTATATAAAACCCTTTAAGAGAGGGCCAAAAAAATTTAAAAATTTTTAAATTTTAAAAAAATATAAAATTTTTAAATTCAAATTTTTAATTTAAAACCGGGGAAATTTAAAAATTTTTAAATTTTTTTTAAATTTACTTTAAAAATTTCTTCCATAGTCTAAATTAAAAATAGATTTTTTTTCCCAAACCAAATATAGTTTTAAATTTAAGAATTATCTTGATAAAAAATTCTGAAGCATCAAATTCTTCTTTTTAAATAAAAGGAAAAAATATATCTAAAAGTATGATTGAATAAATATATAAAAAAATATTTGGGAAAAGCAAATTATTTTGTACATATTAAATTAATTTTAATCTTATAATCTAAAATGTAAAATTTTTAGGTAAAGGATTATAGAATATAATTGATTCTTAAGTAAAAGATTAAGTGTAGAAGATATGTTATTTAATTCAGTTTTACATGCCAAAAAGTTTGTTCGATAGCTATTTAAACTTGAAGAAAATAAAGACCCACAATCTAATAATAGTCTTTTAAAATAGTTTGAACTCTTCAGAATAATAAATGGACTTATAACTTAGGCGGTTGGAAATAGTTCAGTTTTTTAAAAAAACGGCTTCACCCTTCACAAAAAATTAAAATTAATAAATATAGTTTTAGTAATTAATAATATTATATTTTAATTTATAAGTTTTTAAATGGGGCATAGACATCGTAGAGTGAAATTTGAAGTAAATCTCCAATCATAACTTTAATTCTATATCTTCCTTACTTATTCAGATTTTGTGTGAATACTTTTTATTTTAATTATTAAAAAATAAAATTTCTTTTTAAATTTTTCAAATAAAGCATATAAAACTAATTTAAAAAGAAAAAAAAATTAAAAAAAAAATAATTGAAAATTAAATTCACACACGCTTAATTCTAATTGATTTGTACACCATTCAATTAATCATTTCCATCAAGCTTACTACAACAATTACAGCCTTCAATATCAAGACAAAGAATTTTTTAATATTTACTTTATTTATGCTTATATCATATTTTAATTTTATTTTGTCTTTAATTCGACTCATTAACCCTTTAAATTCCCTTTTAAATATAAATTGATTTTTAACATTTGAATTTAAAATTCCAAATTTTTTTAAGAAACCCTTTTTTTTTGTATTCTATTTTAAATTTTTATTTTTGGTGGGTTTAATTTTAATTTTTCCTTCCTTTTTTAAAAACTAAAAAATGGGGTTTTTGGGGGGCCAAGGGGCTTTTATAAATAATTAATATGATATAAAACCATATTTGTGGCCTAAAATTTGCTTAGAGGCACAAATATTTTTTAGTTAAAATGGTCGATTATTAGAGCCTCAAATTATAGTCTATGGGATATCTGGCAAGCACTTAAACAAAAATTGTAAATCTTAATAATTCTTTATTTATCTGAACTTTGTTCAAATAGAACAAAAAATCAAAGTTCAAAGTGTGTGATCAGTTTCCAAATTTATGTTATAAATTAAACTGATTGATTAAACTAGGTCTTTCTAATTCATAAAACTCAATATTTTGGAAAATGACTTTTAAAAATATTTTAATTTTATCTCAAAATTGGTCTAATATATTATAATTCAGCTCTCCTAAATAAAATAATTTGCAGGGAATTGCTTAATTATTCCCATAGGGTTTTTTTTGGGGAAATTTTTTAAAAAAAAAATTTTAAAAGTTAAAATTAAAAAAGGGAAAAAAATTTTTAAAAATTTATTTAAGCATTGATTTTGCAAATTTTTTTAAATTTTAATCAAAAAAAATTTAATTTGGGGCCCCAGATTTTAAATTTTTTCCAAGTTTTGTCCCTTTGTTTTTGGGGGTTGAGATTATTTACAAAAATTTTTAGTATTAAAACAAAAAAAAAAAATTTTTCTTTTTTAAAAAGCGGGCTTTTTCTTTTAAATTTAATTTTGCAAAACTCATCTATTCTCCCAAAAATTAGGACAGGAAAAAAAACCCATTTCAAAGTTTTTGAAATTTTGCCCCCAAAAAACATTTTCAATAAAACCTTGTTGTTTCCCTTAAAGGGAGGATTTTTGGGGGGAAAAGCCATTCCGCGAATCTTCAGTGGCCTTCACAAATGCGGGGGTGGTTTCTCAATCACCCCCATGCAATCAAGCCAGAGACTCTACCTCATAGTGGTCTTCAGAAGCGATAGGAGTAAATCTGAGACACCAACACTACTCATGGAGGTTTCGCCCTTTTCAAAAATCTTTAAATAGCGAGCCTCTTACTTGGAGAATGAAATCCCTATCTTTATCTCAAATAAGCGGATTAGGATACTAGCTCCGCATTTCTCAGCTGAATACAAATTCAAATCCGGAGCAATCTGCCAACTTCATCGCTACAGCTGCTCGCAATTGACTTCGCTCACATGTTCAGCACTTGATGTGAATGAGAAACATCTCACTCTCCTCATAACTTCTGATAATAGCCAGAAGCACTCTTGGTAAGTCGATGTCTCTTAATCCCCACGCGTTTTTTTGTTTAAAGGCATAGGAGAAGGAAGTCAAAGATGATGGGGCATCTGAAAGTAGTAGGTAACCCGAGAGCGAATCAAGTTCAGCTGCGACGCTTCAACCATATCAAATCCAGGAACCATCTCAATCAAAAAATCCGAGAACTAAGTAGATTAGTTATCCATCAGCGACAACTGTCCAATAAATCCTCTAACCCACCAGATATTGGATATGTACCAAAATGTGAGAGTTGCATGGATTTGTCAAGAGTTCTAGTACGCACAAGATGAGTACACGCATCCCAAATAAAGCTCAACAAGAGGGCTGCGAGATTACGCAAAGAAAATCGTAGAACGGAATCTTGAGTCCTACAAAAAGAGTTATCACATGGGCGAAGTGAAATTACGCAAACTTACGGTTTACCAAGAGGCATCAAAGAAAAAGCGAGCAGATAGATTCACTTATTCCACCTTTGATCGCCGCCAGGCGCAGCAGGCATTTCTCAAATAATAATAATTATAAACTAAAAACCTTCTAACTATATTATCTCTTACTGTTATAATTAATAAATACGATAAGCGAAGTGCTCCACTCCTAATTGCAACTTAATTAATATAACTGACTTATAATTTTAAAATTTTTTAAAAATGGGAGTGCCTCTCTCAGGCTCATCAGCTATTGGCAGCGCACTTCGTATTATCTCTTCGTTTCCTTAAAGATCACAATGAGAGTGACCGAATTTGTATGGAGAGATATTGTCTTCATTAAGAATAGTTTCAAATAGCACAAATGCAAAGGTGATTTACATCTTTTCTAGTTTCTTCAGATTATATTGCGAAATGGAGATTTTGTTCTCTCGACTGTTCAAATTTTAATAACTCAGCTAAATGGTTAGTTCAAATATCAAAACGAAAAGGAAAAGGAAACATTAGGGAAAAATTTTTGAGTAAGGAAACGAAGAGATAATACGAAGTGCGCTGCCAATAGCTGATGAGCCTGAGAGAGGCACTCCCATTTTTAAAAAATTTTAAAATTATAAGTCAGTTATATTAATTAAGTTGCAATTAGGAGTGGAGCACTTCGCTTATCGTATTTATTAATTATAACAGTAAGAGATAATATAGTTAGAAGGTTTTTAGTTTATAATTATTATTATTTGAGAAATGCCTGCTGCGCCTGGCGGCGATCAAAGGTGGAATAAGTGAATCTATCTGCTCGCTTTTTCCTTGATGCCTCTTGGTAAACCGTAAGTTTGCGTAATTTCACTTCGCCCATGTGATAACTCTTTTTGTAGGACTCAAGATTCCGTTCTACGATTTTCTTTGCGTAATCTCGCAGCCCTCTTGTTGAGCTTTATTTGGGATGCGTGTACTCATCTTGTGCGTACTAGAACTCTTGACAAATCCATGCAACTCTCACATTTTGGTACATATCCAATATCTGGTGGGTTAGAGGATTTATTGGACAGTTGTCGCTGATGGATAACTAATCTACTTAGTTCTCGGATTTTTTGATTGAGATGGTTCCTGGATTTGATATGGTTGAAGCGTCGCAGCTGAACTTGATTCGCTCTCGGGTTACCTACTACTTTCAGATGCTCATCATCTTTGACTTCCTTCTCCTATGCCTTTAAACAAAAAAACGCGTGGGGATTAAGAGACATCGACTTACCAAGAGTGCTTCTGGCTATTATCAGAAGTTATGAGGAGAGTGAGATGTTTCTCATTCACATCAAGTGCTGAACATGTGAGCGAAGTCAATTGCGAGCAGCTGTAGCGATGAAGTTGGCAGATTGCTCCGGATTTGATTTTGTATTCAGCTGAGAAATGCGGAGCTAGTATCCTAATCCGCTTATTTGAGATAAAGATAGGGATTTCATTCTCCAAGTAAGAGGCTCGCTATTTAAAGATTTTTGAAAAGGGCGAAACCTCCATGAGTAGTGTTGGTGTCTCAGATTTACTCCTATCGCTTCTGAAGACCACTATGAGGTAGAGTCTCTGGCTTGATTGCATGGGGGTGATTGACGAAACCACCCAGCATTTGTGAAGGCCACTGAAGATTCGCGGAATGGCTTTCCAATAATCACTCCTTCAAGGCAATCAACATGAGTCATTGAAAATGTTTTTGGGACAATTACAAGACTCGAGTGATTTTTAGCCTGTGCCTAATTTTGCAGAATAGATGAGTCGCATTAGTTATGAAAATGCAGCTCTAAAAATGACAAGTAGTTTTATGTGTAATACTAAATTATTGTAAGATAATCTCAACTCAAATCAAAGTACATAACTTGAATATTAAAACTCTGACCAATTATTTAGGTTGATTAATTAAATAATTTGCAAAATCAATGCTGAAATAGTAATATTAGATATGTAAGAATTTACATTTAATTAAAAAATTTGACGAATGAGCAAAAATTAACCCAAAAACAAGGATTAATCTTTCCAAGTTCATTCATAAAATTTTTACTGTTCAGCAGAGGCCACTGCAAGACATTATGATTCTTCTCCGCTCCTGTCTAATGTAGCTTTGTCTGATTCTAATTAGTCCCGCTCTTAGAGTTCAAAATAGTGCTTTATAAGTAGGAGTCAATAGCTGAGATTGATAAAATCGTAAAGTTGTGCTACTGTCTTCGAATGAGGTTGCATTAAGATAAGATCGACTCTTATTAGATTATTTCTAATAGCATCGGTACCCAGGTCATCATCTTGTTTTAATCAAGATAGTAAGAGTTATCCGCGCCTCATGTCGACCAATTTCAAATATTTTCATCAATTATGGACGGTTGAATAAGACTACATAACTTCCGTCTAATCTCAACGACTAAATTAAAAAGGCATTGGTTTGCCATAACTTGGGGATAGTTTGAAAGAATGCTTGAATATTTAATATAAATATGCGGACGTAATTCATTTCATTAGTAAAAAAAACCTAAAAGACTATCTTAAGAGCCTTATCAATTCTTGCCTCTTTTTTATACAAGAGAAGGGGCAGTCCAAAAATTTATTGCCAAAGTCAGAATTTTTCTGGATCAACAGCTGTATGAGAAACTACTTCAGGCATGAATCATCTGCAAGAACTGGTCTATTCTTTTTTATCTATAACCAAGTGGTCATGATCACTTTAATCAATCTGAGCACGATTGCTCTGATAGTGCAGTTAAATATCGGCGGCCAACTCAGATTGGATTACTTTAGAATTAAATTAAAATCTGTGATCGGCTTAAATAATAAAAGATTGCTGCAAATTCGTCACAGTTGATCTCCGATTTCTTGTTTGTTAGATATCAAATCAAATTAAAATAAGTTTGTTCTAACATCTACTTTACAGCCCTCCTTTCTCCGCAGCCAAGCAATGATACGAATACTCTTTTCAGTTTCTACTAAACATTTTTCGCTTCTAAGTCTAAACTTAGAGCTCCTCCAAGAATGATGCAAGTCTATAAATTCCATTTTATTTCTATATTAATTTTCTCGCATTAAATTCTCAGATATGTTATTTGAGTCTTCTAATTTTAATAAAATTGAACTATAAGAATTATTGAGTTTCTTTATTATTTAAAGAAGGGAGGTCTAAAGATAATGTTTGAAGATTATGAATTACAGGCTTTATCAAATGGAACATTTCTTTTGAAAAGATTAATTGATATCTTTAAAATAATTTGAGCTTCTTTAGGTTTGGAAATTTTAACAATAGCGTACATAGAGATGATGCATCCTAATCTATCCTAGGATGAGTAAGTTGAAGGTTTTCAATGCTTTTTATTGTTCCTAGAGAGTTAATTTCGATACTTTAATCAGCCAGATTACATTCATCACAACATATTTGCTTTACTCTAATAGCTTAATTTTAGGTTTGTAAATCAGATTATTCAGCTAAACCCTTATAATTAATTTACAAATTAGGAAAAAAGCAAATAGAGTTTCTCAAAGTATTTTAATTAAACTGTCTTAGTTTAAAAATACAAAAATATCGCAATTAATAATTTATCTAAAAGAAAATTAAGAGAATATTGTTTAAATTATAAATATATATTGGATAAAAGTTTAAATTGATTGGTTGATAAAATCTTATGATTATGAAGATTTTATATCTATAGTTTATTGTGAATATTGAAAAAATTTGATTGGTTTTGAGATATTAAGGCTATTAAATAAAGTATAAAATATAATTTTAATGAATAAATCTATGATACATTATCATTTTGAGCCTCTGAAATATATAATCTTAACTCAAACACAAAAATTTATCGAAATATGTTCACGAGACATGCAATTAGACTACTTACAGAACATATCTATAGAATTATAATATCTAAAACCGGTTCAGATTCTTTTTTTCTTCATATTTTGCTTACCTTAAATAACATCTGCTTATTACTACTAATTAAATGTGTACTTCTTTTGATAAAATTATAAAATATGAATTAATTTTTCATTTCAGTTTAAATAATTTCTAAAGAGGAACAATCTCTGTGAGAAGAGAGTGAATAATTTAATCTATCTTAAATTCTGAGGTATAATTCCTTAAATATTTATTTCATTTATTATTTTTATTGCGTTTTGTAACTCTTTAAGATTAAAATATATCTTTATTATAAGTATTTTAGTTTCTAAGTTATTCTTAAATATAATTAAGGTCATAATTCAATTTGATAATATAAAGAGATTGCAGCTAGTTAGAGAGTTATTAAATCTAATTTTCATAAATTTTTTAGCTTTAGAATTAAAATATACAGAGATCTCTTCTTAAAAAGCCTTCAATTTGCATATTAATTTCTTTCCTCTCTTCTTAACACAGTGAAGAATTTAATCTCAAAATTTAAGAATAGCATTATATTTTAGACAATTAGAGACATAAAAAGAGAATATTTCGCATGAATTTGATTCATAATTATAAATTAGAATCTAAAACGAAATCGCTATCGTAAAAGTCTAATTATTACTTCTTTTTTCATTCATTTTTAGAAATAAACTTCAAATGATGATTAAATGTATTAATGATAGTATCATAAATAACTAAATTTCCTCAAAAAGAAAAATTATAATTTAGTTTAAAAATTAATAGATAAAAATCTTCTTATAGTTTGAGATTAATTTATAAAAATATATAATCTATATTATTCTCAAATTAAATTAGCATCTTAACTAAAGTTCCTCTTTGATTAATTATTGATGAGCAGTTCTTTTATTCCTTAGATTTTATTAAAGTAAAGATCCATATCAACTTGGAAAAATTATCTTTATTCAAATGTAAAAAATATCTCTGAGCCTAAACTTAAAAAAGTTTCAAGAAAGGGAGAAGAATATCCAGTCTCATCTTTTGTATCCTCTTTTTGAAAAGTTTTTGCTTCTTCTTCCTATTCTTTATTCAACATTACTTGCTAATTGGCTAAGTAACTCAATATTGTGGGCATGGAAGTCATTCTAAGTCTTAAAATATAGCCCTTTTTATTTGCAATGAAGTCTTAAAATAAAAACTATACTTCATTAAAATAAACAAGAAGTCTTAAATTCTTTGAAGATTCGTCCGATCTGATTTACTAAGTAGCGAAATTTTTGAATCAAATCTCGGAGAGGAAGTAGCTAAAATCAAGAGCTTACATTTTTGTTCTTCATTTTTAAGATTCTAAATCAATTTTATATTTTAAAATTATTTGGAATAAATTTTAATTGAAATTTTTTTTTATTTTTGTATATGAACTAAAAAATTTAATTATATTCAAATTTCTTTCTATTAACTATAAATTATAATTAAATTAATTTATAAATTTAAATATTTGATTAGAGTGGTTCACCAGTGCTGTCATGGGATATGTCCATTTCCCCCACTGCACGAGTCTTCATACAAAGTTCACCAATCAAGCAAAACATTATAACAAGTTAAGAAAGTGAGATTAAGTTGTGTATAATCATGTTAAATTATAACCTTAAACAGGCGTCTAAAGTCTACTAGGAAAGTGACCTTGACGTCTGTCTCATATTCTCTAAATTTTATACCAGCAACTTTAGTATTGATACTTATTAAGTTTTAAGAAGTATAATTAGTATTAATTTAATGGAGCCACCACATATAAAAGGAGCTCCATCTTCACAACTTGCACCTGATTCGCTTAGTTCTCTAGCTCTATCTATTTCAGCTTGTCTTTCCTAGGATCATATTAAATAGTAAGACTTTAGCTTCGTTCGGATTAGATCAATAATAATAACTTTGATTTTCAAATAGAAACTAGAGCAAGATGTGAAAACTTGAATGTTAAGCGTTTAAAAGTGGAAGCGCAAAGTTGGAGCAACAGGTTCCGAAGCAAGGAAGCCCTCTACAGGTACCTCACTTAGCAAGGTAAGAACTCTATATGGAGTAACAATAATCTTAGTTGGTTTTTTCCTTCCGAAATGTATGGAAAAAGATCTCGTTCCTCAAAGCAATTCTTGCGAAAAGAAAGCCTCAAAACAATCGATGTCAACATGAGGAGATCAAACTATCCTGAGATCTCAGTCACTAATATTTATGAGATGCGATGGGAAACCCGGAGGTTGCTCTATTCCTTCCTAACAAGGAAAACTTCAACAAGTTGCCAGAAGAAGGTTCTTCTTTGGCGTCCTTGCTACTGTACGTGCAGAGTACCTCAAAGAGATCATTGAAGATCAAAAGGAAGAATTCTAAGTAGAGGAGAACGACCCAAGAAGCAAGGAATAGTTATCAGGACGAAGGTTTGAGCAGCTTCAGAAGTATCCCTACTTCTCTAGTAAGTTTTAGATTTTAACTGTGTAGAGAAACCTGGCACTGCATCTACTTAATGAAGGAGAAAAGCAAAGGTATTCAGAGCACGGAAGCAAATCAAGCATCGAGGTGAGCAGCGTCTATCACTATACAACTTAGGGACGACGAGATGCACATAGATGCGGGAGCAGGTTCGAAGATGAGGAAGCTTTGGTCATGTGCTGGCCCAACAGAAGAGAGAAAAAGGGAAACCCCTTAAGAATCCCTTTTCGAATAAGCAAAGTGACTTAAAGTATTAAGTTAAGCTTAAATACTTTCCTAAATATTCACTCTACCTATCTCGCACATAACTTTGTCTTCTCTCTTCCACTCTCTTACAACTATTTACATTTAAATCCTCTGTATCGATAGCTTAATCATGCATCAAGTGATTGAGCAGCAGCTTCTTATAGTGTCCCCTTAATAAGTTCAGTAAAACTCAATGCCGTTGAACTCTGGCGAGTATGGAACATTAAAAACAGGAGTGATGTTCAACTCAGCGTATGCCTTCTTCGCTTCCTTTTTCTTGTGTACGCTGAGGTTGTCAACGAGTAGAACGATCTCACCGTCTGTGATCTTCTCTCTGAGCTTCTTAAGGAACGCAACATACTGCCTCGCTTGATAGAGCGAGGAGAAGGACATAAGCTTCTAAGCCTGGTCTTCGCTGATTCCCGCAAGTAACGCACTTGTAGTTTATTTATTTCTACTCGTAAACTTCTATGTTATCTGCTTCTTGTACCAACTCTTCTTCATGAAGGTGTTGTGTGTGAACAAGTTCGTCAGCAAAATACAAATTCACGCTATCCTTTTCACCTGAGCAGTGTAAATATTTTTAGATTATTATAATAAATGGTTAGTGAAGTTATAAGCGTTCATCGATTCACAGTTTTGTACGTTTATGCCATTTCAACGATAGATTTTGCTAATCTACGGAGAGATCTGAGATAAGGAAATATTTGAAGATCTTTGCGCGCTACTCAAACTGAAGTGCGCTTAGTGCGAAGAGTTTGAGGATAAAAATAATTTATGTGCAAAAATTTTAAAAAGTGCGATTTAGGAAAAAACTGTAACTCCTAACTTTCTCATCTGCAAAGCAACTTTCAAATGCGAGAGTATAGTGTGGCACTCTCAACATTTTTGCGATGGAGTTGATGTTGAGAACTGGCTATTACTACTGATAAAGGGGGCTACATCCATACCTTAGAGTCAAAATGAAACTGAGATAAGGTGGATGTTTTTTTAAGTAATTTCGCGTTTATGCATGATTAAGTATTATAAAGAAAATTTTAAAATTACACAAATTTTTTTACTTCTATCATATTTGAATTTTATTCTAAAATATTAAAAGAAATATTTTTAAAATTTAAAAATAAATTTAATTAAATTAGTGAAAATTAAATAAATATTATTAAACTATCTAAACTTGTTATTACTTTTTAATATTTTGTTTCTATCCTTACTAATTAATTTATATTTTTTTTAATTTCAAAATCTTTACTATAAAATTTTGAAGCGATTCTCTTCTTTATAAATTTAAGTAAAAATGACATTTAAAATATTTAATATCTGATTAATATATGAAATCAATATTTAGGAAATGCAATTTAATTTATTCTAAATCTTATAATCTAAAAATTCTTAAAGCATTATTGAATAAAGTAAAAGATTATATGCAGCAGTAATATTATTTAATTAAGTTTTTTAACTACTGCACAAATCAATAGGCTAGCTAGATTATTATTTAAACTTAAACAAAATAAATCTCCCTCAATCTTTTAATAGTCTATATAAAATAGTTTGAACTCGCCTGAAAAACTAAAAGTCTTACGAGCGATCTAAAAGCTTTCGGTTTAATTTATAGCCTCACACTTCACAAAATATCTAAATTCATCAATATTTTATTTTAAATAAACTTATTTGCAATTTATCAAGAAAGCTTAGATATCTTATAATTAAAGTAATTTTAGAATATAATCAAATTACTAGATTTAAAAAATTAATAAACAATGAACTACGCTACATGCATGATAGGTGGGAAAAAGAACTTTTGAGATATCTTATCCTCTTGAATTTTCTATAATTATTTACAAAGATGAGTAAAAAAGAGCTAAACATAATTATAAAGCTCAGAATAATGATAAAATAAAAAAAGCTCTGCATAACTTTTCTTGCAATAACGAGTTAATGGAATTATGGACTTCCCTTATTGATAAGGCATTTCACTCTTGAAAACTCTTCTGTTTCTAACTTATTTAATTTATGAAAATGATATTATAATTAAGCAAATAAACCACTGTTGCCTGGAATAAAAAATTTAGTTTATTTTTTAGGTATACAACCATGAATCATCTAATCATATTCATTCCATAATATAAAAAAGAAAATACGAGTTAGATTCAAGACATAAAAAAATCAAATTTTAAGTCATGGCTTTTGTTACTACTCACGAAACTAAGTGTATGAGAATCCATTAGCCAACCTCTCTAAATGATGGCCCCATTTTCAGTTGATCTTCTAAAAAACTACTGCAACGCAGAGGGACATAGTTGAGGAAAAAAACAGATATCGTCCTTCGTTTACCGCAGGATCTCATTAATAAAATAGACCTCTTTACTAAAACAGGGCTATTAGGGATGAGTGAGAGACAATTTAATTAAATTTATCTTTTCCAGTGAGCTACTACAATTACCTTCCACAAATCCACCATAATCCAAATCTCTCCTCACTTAAGAACACAAACTCCATTGCTACAGATTACTAACTTTTATCGCTTTTAAAGGATAAATGCCAGTGTAAAGACATTGAGAGATATCTAACTATCACCTAAAATTCCCTCAAGCCGTCTTTGTAGCCAAGTCGCTGGTAATAAATTTAAACTATTTTATTTAATAATTAATCATATTTTTTTAATTTATAAGTTTTTAAATTGGGCATAGACATCGTATAGTGAAATTTGAAGTAAATCTCCAATCATAACTTAAATTTTATAATCTCCTTCTTTCTTCAGAGTTTTGGTCACTACTTTGTATTTAAATTATTAAATACTAGAAATTTCTTTGCTAAACTATTCTAAATAAAGCATATAATTTCATATAAAAGTAGATAATAACACAAATTAGAAATTCGTTTGGCATCGATTATGCATAATGCTTTTTATTTAAATATAATTCGAGACATCATTCAATTTTTCATATATCCAATTTTTAAACCTTGACTGTAAAATTAAATTAGGAGAGACTTATCTCTCTACAAAAATTTGAGTTTGGTTAATTGCATGGTTCGGAGTCTAAGAATAAATAAGTCTTTGCTGATAAATCCTACCTAACGCTCAGTAGAATAATCTCATTCTATAATCTATTGAACTGCAACCATCCTATATGCTATTGTTACAGATTTAAATAAATGGATTAGAATTTACTATAACTTGTAATTTATTTATGATTAAATCATATTTTCATTCTATTTTTGTCTTAATTCAAGTCTTTATCTCTTTTATCTTATCTTTTTAAACACTCATCTACGATTTTTTCAATTTTAATCTGCAATTAATCTGCTGCCTTACTTGGTAATATTTCCTACCTTCTTCTTCTATTAAGTTTTCATTTTATTAAGTATATAAAGTATCATTTTAAGTTCTCTTAAATGTTCCATTCCTGCCAAAAATTCGAAAAATACTTTTTGGGAGTCTCTTGGAGAGTAAAATTTATATAGGATAATTAAAAGTTAAACCCATATCAATGGGCTAATATTTGCTCATATTTCCGATTCTTTTAGTTTTAAAGATGAATTCTTATATCTAGAGCCACAAGTAATAGTGGGATGTCTGAGATCAATTAGAATTCCTCGTTCAATCTATTTTCTTATGATAAAGATAATTAATTAGAATAAGGATTCTTTTATCTTATTTTTGTTAGAATCTAAAAGACAAAGATCAAAAGATGATTGTATATATTTTATGTTAAAAAGTCAAAATGATAGAATAAATTTCGCATATCAAATTAATTGACAATCGATATATTGGTAAATTGATAATAAAATATTTGAATTTTCTCAAAATCTGTTTGGCTTTATATAATTCAGCTCTTCCATATAAAGTATTTGCAGGGAATTATTTTACTGGTCCTATGGATTAAATATCAGGCAGGGAATTGTTTCGTTGTTCCCTTTTGGATTGAATAAGATAAATTTGTGAAATCTTTGAACAATTCAAGAAGAACTTTGAAGCTTATTTCATTAGAAATTATAAAATAATTTTTCAGGATTCTTTTAGGGATTTCAGACATCTTGCAGAGATGAAAGAATTTGATCAAGATGTGAAATTTGACTTTAGAAAAAATAATTGGACTAATGAGCAAAAATTAGCCCAATAAAATGAATTTTATCACTCTAAAGTTTTGTTTTAAATTTTACTGTTCAGAAAGGCCCCTCAAACATTTTGATTCTTATCAGCTGATTAATTAGCTTTTAATTCAATAGTTTCTTGGAGTTTAAAATAGCTATTCAAATAAGTGTCAATACATAGATTATAAAATCTAAATTTAACTACTCTCAATGAGTTGCAATTAAGGATAAGATCCTCTTGAATTATTTCTAATAGCTCATTTTTTAATGAAAATAGAGTATCCCAAATTCATTTCATCAATATATTGAAAGAACTACATTCTCGCTATAATACATAGTCAAACTTAAGGATCAATGAGATAGAATTTGTAATTAGGAGTAGAATCACTTCATTAGTACCCAAAACTTCGTTCATTATATCGATAGCCTCAGCCAATTTAACTTGGCAATCTTTTATACAAGAGAAGATATAGCATAAAAAAAAGAAATTCAAGATCAAACACTCGAAAAAAGATGTATGAGAAACTATTTCAGTCAGGAATCATCAGCAACGAGAAATCAATTCTTTTGAGCAGTAACCAAGTGGTCATGATCACAGAAATCAATCTGATCACACTTTTTATGATAATAAAGAGATGGAGGCGCAACAAAAAACCCTAAATATCGTCGGCATCTTAGAATTTTTGCTTGAAAATTATATTAAAATCAATGATCGGCTTAAATAACTGATGATTGTAGCAAATTCATCAAATTGATATCAGATCTATAGTTTGCTCGATAGTAAATCAAAACTAAAATAATTTTTTTCTTACATCTACTTCGCAGCTCTCACTTCTCCGCAGAAAACAATGATACGGGTACTCTTTCAGTTTCTACTAAACTTATTTCAAAGTTATTCAAATTCTATATAGAGTCTAATGGTTTATAATTTATTTAAATTGAAGACAATTTTCTCTATCACAGATTTAATCCATTTTAATTCCATTTTATTTTCTATAAAATTCTCAGGCATGTTATTTGAATAATCTAAATTCTAATATAAATGAGCTATAAGAACTGTTAAATTTCTTTATTATTTAGAGAAGGGAGATCTAAAGATAATGACTGAAGTTTATGAATTACAGGCCTTGTCAATTGGAACATTTCTTACGAAAAAATAAATTGCTGTCTTTAATATACTTTGAGCTTCTTTAGGTTTGGGAATTTCAAGAATAGCCTACGTAGGGATGATACATCCTCATCTATCCTAGGATTTATAACTTGCAAGTTTTCTATGGTATTCATTATTCCTAGCGAGAGGATTTTATTTTTTTAATCTCTCAGATCACATTCTTCATCACAGCATATATGCTTTACTCTAATAGCTATATTTTAGGTTTAATTACTTGAAGAATCAGATTATTCAGCTAAACCCTTAAAATTAATTTATAATTTAAAAGCAACTAAGAGTCCTGAATTTTAATAAAACATCTTATTTTAAAGATATAAAACTCTTGTTATGAATAATTTATATCAAAGAAAATTTAGAGAAAAATATTTAAATTTAAAATTATTCATATTTGTTTGGGAACAATAATAATTGGATTGTTTAATAAATATATGATTCTGAAGGATTTATATCTATAGTTTATTGCTAATATATAAAATAATTGATTGTTTTTTTAGAGATTAAGGCAATTAAATAAATTTATAAAAATAATTATAAATAATAAATGTTGAGAAAGATACATTATCCTTTGGACCCACTGAATTTATCATCTTCATTAAAAAATTTATTTTCTCTCTAGATTTCCAGAGATAGATTATTTTATTTTTCTAAATAGAACTTAGAGACCAGAAAATTGAAATAATGTTAACCAAACATGCAATAAGACTACTTTCAGAATCAAAAAGTAAATATAAAATTATAACCTAAAAAGCCGGCTCAGATTCATGAGTCATATTTTGCTTACCTTAAATAATATCTGCTTATTATTACTACTAATTATATGTTTTCTTCTTTAATATTTACAATAGAATTTCAATAAACTCCCACTATAGTTGTAATTTTTAATTATTGGTTAAAATAATAAATGGAGAGTTGCAATTTAGTATCAGTTGAAATCAAAGGCTCACCCCCTTATTTGCAGCTTGTTTGATAACAAATCAAAAATTAGCATGAGTTTCTTCTTTAATGATTTTCGCAGCACCTTGCAAGATATGTAGCAAGCACTCCTTGTAATCCTCATCATCATTCTCTTATGGACATGTTTCTCTTATAACTTGCAAGGATAAAAAATTATTAGAAATTTATGCTGAATCGAATGGTGTAATAATAGTTTAAATCTGACACACTTCAACTGTCACTCATTTCTTCAATTTTAATTTAATTTCTAATTTAATTCTTTTTTATTAAATTCTCTGCTATAATACTTTAAATAATTTCAAAACTTAGCCTGAAATAACTCTAACTTTCTCAAACAAAACCATGCGCTCAATGTATTCTTTAGGAATTGAATTATAGGAAATTATTGAATAAAGCTATGCTCTATCAATTAATTCCCAAACATCTATAATTTTTACTGCAATGTCTTTTTGATCTCTTTCATTATCCAATTGAATACTTATTCTTAGCTTCTAATTTTTCAGATTAGCATTAAAAATAATTATTCTTTATAGAATTAGAGGAAACAGGAAAAAATCACAGATTAAATATAGTTTTCAATAATGTTCATTCTTGTGATTTAAAATTTATAGAGTTCACTACTTAAAGAGCCTTAAATATAGTTTGCATATTAGTTTCTTGCCTCTCTTCTTAACACAGTGAAAATTTTATTCTAATAATTATAAGAATCCTAAATATTGGAGAAAATAAGAGACATCGATCGAAACGAGAATATTTCGCTTTACTTTGATCTTTTGTTATAAATTAGAATCTAAAACGAAATCGCTATGGTGACAGTCTAATTATTACTTCTTTTTCATTCATTTTTATTAAAAAAACTTCAAATGATGATGAAATGTATTAATGATAGTATCATAAATAACTAAATTTCCTCAAAAAGAAAAATTATAATTTAGTTTAAAAATTAATAGATAAAAATCTTCTTATAGTTTGAGATTAATTTATAAAAATATATAATCTATATTATTCTCAAATTAAATTAGCATCTTAACTAAAGTTCCTCTTTGATTAATTATTGATGAGCAGTTCTTATATTCCTTAGATTTTATTAGAGTAAAGATCCATATCAACTTTGAAAAACTATTTTTAGTCAAATGTAAAAAATATCTCTGAGCCTAAACTTAAAAAAGTTTCAAGAAAAGGAGAAGAATATCCAGTCTCCTCTTTTGAATCCTCTTTTTGAAAAGTTTTTGCTTCTTCTTCCTATTCTTTATTCAACATTACTTGCTAATTGGCTAAGTAACTCAATATTGTGGGCATGGAAGTCATTCTAAGTCTTAAAATATAGCCCTTTTTATTTGCAATGAAGTCTTAAAATAAAAACTATACTTCATTAAAATAAACAAGAAGTCTTAAATTCTTTGAAGATTCGTCCGATCTGATTTACTAAGTAGCGAAATTTTGTGAATCAAATCTCTGAGAGGAAGGTAGCTAAACATCAAGAGCTTACAGTTTTTGTTCTTCATTTTTAAGATTCTAAATCAATATTTATATTTTAAAATTATTTGAAGAATAAATTTTCATGAAGACTCTTCTATATAAATTTTTGTTATATTGTTTTAATTATAAATAAATACTTCAACTGTGATATATGTAAGTATTTTTTGCTTTTTCTCTCATTTTCCTTTATAAAAATTAAGCCCAAATTTTATTTTAACTAAACTTGGTGCATGAATAAGTTAAAAATAATTTTTTTTTATCTTTAGTCCAACGAATGATTAATATTTTATAGAAGAAATTAATTTATTTGTATAATTTAACAATCAAATATTTTGACAGAAAAAATATTTTATTTATAGGATATATTCTAACGCAAAATTTGAGGTAAGAGACATAAATTAACGATTAGATTTTGATTTAATACCTGATGTCCACAAGATTAACAAATAAAATCAGTCATTTTTTACACCAAGGTTCCAAACCTACAAGTAAATCATTTTTGTAATTTTTTTCTCAAATCAGTATTGAGAGTAGCAGAAGTAATAAAAACAGTATAAGTGAAATAGATATTCTAAGAGTATTTAAGTTGAGGAAGATTGGTCCGGGAGAATTGTAAGGCTCAAAGGCAGACTCTTAAAAGCCAAGGCAATTATTTATCAAAAGACGTTTTATTCATTTAATTATCTGAGCATTTATAAATCTCTATTTTAATAAAATTAATCTAATTAATCCATTCATATTCTACCTACTGGATTTAAAACTCAATCCCTAATATAAATAAGATTTTTTAGTTTTATAACTTTAATTCGGTGAGTTTATTTTAATGGGAACTCCTAATAAAATGAAAATTAATTTCTCTTCAATGCAATAGGATTCTAGAATTATAATTTATTTTATGATAAAAAGAAAAGAAGCTAAAAAATATTTGTGAAAACCTATGAAAATATCTAAAATAGTTCTTCATCATAATATATACTTACTAACTATTTTTTCAAAAAATAGTTAGAGATTGTCTCCGATTGAAATCACAATATATTCCTTTTCATCTGTATCCCAATCATTTACTATCATTTTTTAAACTTTCACATTATATATATGATCTTAAGAAGAAGTATCTTATCTATCAAAAGCAATTTCCTTTTCCTTAAGAATATCGGGTTTATTTTGTATCTAAACTTAGAAAAATCTCAAAGTAAAGTAATCAACTATTTCTTACACTAAATCTTAAATTTTACTAAATTTAACGCTCTCCCACTTGTTTGTGCTATTTTATTCCTATATTTATAAGTGGTCAGCCTTTCTTATCATTCCAGCCTTCGAGAAGATTTTTGTTTGATTTTTGCCACCTCTAGGATTTAGGTCAGTTATATTATACATTCAGCTCAGATTTTTGCAAAACTTTTAGTTTCTTTCTTTAAAGCTAGGACGAACGAGGACGAACCTGTAATCTTCTATGCTAAAACTTGGTACTGCAAGCGCTCCTTTTCGGCCAATCAAGCATTTAATAAAAGGTCATTTACTTATTTATTAATTCCTGCAATTATTAATGGGAAAGTTCTCCTCCACCAGAATCTCAAAATCTTATATTCCAGTCAAACTCTAAAAGCTTTATAAAAGACTAAAAAAGGTGACTAGTATACTTACAGTAAAAGCTGGCTTTCAAGTCAGTAATGAAAAATCACGGCTGAAAGGATAATATTTTCTCTGGCTACTTTTTATATCTTAAAATAACCCTCAATTATATTATTAATAGAGAGCTATTTTAACCTGAACTTACTTTGCTATATAGTAGAACTCTTTAAAGTAAGATCATGGATGATTTAAAACAAAAATTACAAGTCGACTAGAAAAGTTGAGGTTTTAATTTTAAGTGCCAATGAATGCAGTTTTAGTACGAAAGGAGTGATTAGGGAATAAATATCCTACTCTTAATGAGGCCAGTTTATTTTTGGCTTTATGATTTGTAAGTGTTTTAAATTTGGAAATTTCACAAGTAGCTTAGGAAGAGATTTATTATTAATTTATTTTATTTTATAAGTTAGAATTTAATGCAAAATCACACCACTTATCCTAAGCTGATAAAGGAGAGATCAATCTTATAAATTGATTAAAGAAAAATTACCTGTATTTGAATAAAACTTTTATTTATTGAAAAGGAAAAGGGATAGAATTCGATTTAAATTTTTAAGTTGATGCAAATTCTTTTTAATGCAAAAGTGTTTCTTTTCGATATTGAATGTGGCTAATTTATTGCGTCATCTAATAATTTTGAAGAAACTTTGAAGAACTAGAAGAATTAATTCTATAAAATTTATTTGATGTGTAAAAAAATATCAGGGAGCAAATGCATATTACTTTACCAATTTCCCTATAAAATAAGAGTAATTAGGATGTGCCTGCATTTTTTTAATCTTAGCTTTTCAGCATTCGATGTTAGACCCTTTTCTTATTATTCTCTTTACTTTTTAATTGTTAACAAATATTATGAGATATACCAGTTAAAATAACATTCTTAGAGGATTAAAATTCTAGTTAAAAATACTTTAGTGTATTAAATTCTCTGTTATAAATTTATTTTTTAATAGATTCAGGATTTTTGTTGATCTCAAATCTTCTGATTTTTAGGAATTCGACATCAGGAAACTGGTAAATATCTATAAGTTATCTATTATCTATTGACCAAGTACAATCTAAAAGTTCTAAGTGTCTTATTTTAATGTCTCTTTATAATTACGCAAATCTTGGTAAACTAAAAGCATCATTAACAAATTATGATAAAAGGTGATATATTTAGAGAATTTTAAAATTGCCCATAATTCTTGTATTTTAATAATTTGAGTAGATTATATAAATCTACGAATACTTATTTCACTTAAAATTAAACTTTTATTTAAAGGATGTTTATAATATTTCTTAGATGGAATATCATTGAATATAAATCGATCAGTGATTAAATATAGTTCAGGAATTATTAAAAATTAATAATTGAAAACAATAAGCAGGAATTCCAAAATTGCGACAATTAAAAAAGTTCGCTCACTACTATATGATGCATTTTTGTTCATAGCCAATACCTTGTTCGTATGATTTCTGCTTAATGAATCTCCATAGTCGCTAAAAATGATGGGTGAATTTCTCTCTATTTCTTATATCTTATTACTGGCAATTTAATTGCTTATAAATCTAAAATGATCACGCCAAATAAAAATAGCAAGATTATTAAGTGCTTTTTAAAATTTTATGGATAATAGAAATTGAGACCAATAATTTAAATTATAGACACTTTAACTAAATTGCATTTTACTCAACACTCTAATCAATAATTTGATTATTGTTTATAGAATCTATGAAACTAGAAGTAGATGTAGATCAACTAGCCACACTTTCTCGAAATGATGGAGTAGTTTTGCAAGTCTCTCGTTGATCACATATTAAGCATATATATTTTTGAAATTAACTCGTTTCATTTAAGAAAATAGCTCCACTGAATGAAGAACTACTTTATGCATTACCCCAATCTCAAAGTTTACATTCAATTTAGGCAAGGTTTCGATGTAACAAATAAATATACCTTATTTTAAAATGCTATGATTATAACTCAATTATATTGAATTTAAAGTGAAAGCATTTTATTTTAATAAAAAATAAGAATTAATTTAGATGAAGCTGCTGTTGATTTTCTTTGAAGTTATTGTCAAGAATTCTAATTTTATAACAACGGGGTTCAAAAGAGCTTCTGCTTCTTCAAGACCTGCTTTGAAAACAGTCAAATATAGAAATATAAAATTTAGGTTCATCTTAATTATATATTCAAATCGTATTCGAAGAACTCCTTACCTTCAATTACAAAATAGAGTCCAGAACCAAAGTTAAGAATGTATTCGAGAGCGTTTGAAGAATGCTCAATGCCGAGTTGCTAAGCTTCTTAGAGTTTTCCTTCCACTTCTTGAATTCATTTATTTTGTGGATTTCTGGTCTGTTGTTTGGCTAAGTGTTTCAAGATATGAGGAATGGAGCTGATTTTGAATCTCAAAGTGTAGTTAAACGGCATTTTTATAAAATCATTTATTCTCAAGAGATTAGTTCTGTCAGCTTTACTTAGTCTAGAAATGCAGAGAGAAAGCTACTCTATAGGCAGGTAGCAGTATATCAAAAGTTTGCAGTTCTTATTAAGAGTTTATTTCTATCTTACTTTAAAAGAAGCCTAAGCAGAATTCATTTTTTATTTTATATATCATATCATTTAAAATTATAAAAATAGACAATTCATTGTGTGAGGGAATAGTATTTTATGGCAAAGAATAAGAAAAGCAAGGAATTTTGAAATGGAAGATGCTTTTGATATAGAACTTATCATTCATAAAGTTAAATGATGTAGATTAGTTCTAATATAATTCAAGATTTTAATATTTTTTAGAGGCGAATTTTTAAAACACTCTTTAAGAAAAAGAAAAAGTTTTAGCTTATTTATGAAACCTGATGAGATGAAATAATTTCATATTTTCTTATATCTCTCTCATTTGTTTTAATAAAACTTTAGAGAAACTATAACTAATCATATGCGTCTATTAAATCAGAGAATTATTTTTTGAAATTTTTAATCCTTTCACAAAATTATAAAATTTATTTTTGAAAATAGTAGATAAAATTTTATTCATTCTTATATGAATCTGTTTTGAAACTTAAATTTAATGAAAAATTTCTCTAATAAATTTGATATACCCTCTTAAAATATTTGGATTTCTTTGAAACAAAAATAGAATTTTGATAGATGAATATAATTTCTGTAATATAATTTTAGATAATGCTCTTTATTCCTAGATTATCTTTGTTTTAACAGCAGGAATGCTAATTTGAAGTAAAATACGCTTCCTAGAGATGTCTTCATTTAATAATTTAAGGCAAATTTAATATTTTACAATTAAGAGTGGGTAAATAATCAAATATTTTTATGTTTACAAGCAAGTATAAAACCAAGGCTAATTTATAAATTATTTTATTAATTCTTTATTAAATTCAATTCTAAGTTAGATTCAAGAAAAGTAATGTTTTTCTCTGTAACAAAGGATCAATGAGCAGACAATAAGGAGTTAATCGATCTCTAATCTGAAAAGAATGATGGAGCACTGCATAGGTTCATAATATAAAATATTATTTAAACTACTCAAAGATCGAAAGGATAATTATTTTGAATTATCTTAAATTGGAGATATTAACTCAAATTTTATTATAGCTTAAAACGCATTAGCTAAAGATAAATACTTTGGCTTTAAAAGTGAGAAAACAGAAAATTTGAAGATCACCATTTTATTATTAATTTGCTAATTTCGAGTGAGAAGACAATATTTTATTATATTAAATTCTCCAAATCATATAAAAAGCTAATTTTTAAGTTTTATTAATTTTAATAATTCTCAAATTTTACTTCTAAAGTTTTACAATCTTGAATATTAGAAAATTTAAAAATTCTTTATGATTCTTATATAATAATTTAAATATATTCGATTTACTTATATTTGACACATGGATAGAGAATTTAAATATAAAAAGAAATTAAATATTCACACATTGATACTAGAAATCATTTATATTGATAAAAATGTTATCTCCTATTCTTATCTAGCTTGTATAAATTTGCTTTTCTTTATCGAATAAACTAGTTTATGTCACTTTCGAATATTAAATTTCATGATGACTGCAAGCATTTTAAAATTAGTCATCATCCATTTAAAAGTTAGATAAGACTTCAAGTTCATCTCCTTCATTTCCAGCTTCTTTTTCTTGCTATAAGATAAAGAATAGCCTTGAGATAAAGCTTTAATTTTTCAAATCCATTTAAATCTTTATTCTCCCAGAAAAAGAATTATTCTGTATTGCGAATATCGAGTCTACATTTATTATAGTTCTAAAAATAAAGGAAACAAAAATATAATAATTATTGATTTTTATTTTCTTCATTTTTAATCTTATTTTCAAATTTCAACGAAAGAAATTATAGGAAAAATAATCTTTCCTTCTGATATTAAATTATATTTCCCCATTAAATATTTGGAAAAGGGAAAACTTAAAATTTCAAAATTCATAAGATGATAAGTAGATAGCCACAGTAAGTATTTATTGAGAGAGATTTAATTAGGATTCCTTTAATTTCATATTTTTGGGATTATAAGCTTAATGAGACTAGTAAAAAATACTGAAAATCGGATGATATTCCTATCTGACAAAAGTTGTTAATGATCTAAACAGATAAATAGACAAAAAAAAGGAAAAACATTTTCTATCAGTTAAATTTTTTGAAATCCCAATTTTATTCAAATTTTGCCATAGAGTAAATATAAGTGATGGTGTTGTTTTTACAATTTGATTCTTTCCTTCCTCTTCTAAGTTTAGATTTGAGCTTAAAATATTGCTCTAAGAAAACTTTTATGTCTAAATAGTTTGCGAAGAGATTTATTTTGCTTAGCTAGAATATTTCCAAATTTAAATCCCGTTGAAGACGAATTAAGAAAGGTACAACGTCAAAATCAAAATTTTCATAATACATTATACCTAAATTAATCAAGCTTCTTTAAAAAAGGTTTTATTAAAGAATAAAAACCTTTCTTTTCCAAAAAGAACTTACTCCTAGATACTAATGAAAGTTTCTTCAAATTTGGAAACATCTGTAAATACTTTTTAAAATCCTTATAAATGAGAATTAAATGAAAAATAGAGTTAATTTTAGTCTTAAAGATTGATGAAAATAAGATAATTTGATCTAATTAAAAGATTTTATATGCCCACAATTTTCATGTGGTTACACTCAATTCAATGCTCTAAGCTTCAATGGATCAGAATAAAAAAGCTCTAGTATATTTATCTATTGTGATGGCTAATAGGATTCAAAAAAGATGAAAATCATATCAATATTCGATTGAATTTCTTATAGAATTTATTTCTATTCAACTACCATTAAGTTTCACCTCATTCATTACAATTTTATAAACTGCATAACTTATTTAATTCTATACTATACTTCCGTCCATATATGGGAAAAGTAATTCTAAATTCTCAACACTGGGCATGGTCCCAAAATTAATCAAGCTCCAATTCGCAAATTAATTATGGAGTCAATTTACTTAAAGATTCTTAATAGCAATTTCTTAAGTTACTATGATAGATTAAGAAGGTAAATCTTCTTGCAAAAAGCTCAAATATAATTATAAAGAGAGTTTAATAATAATTTTATTATTATCTAGAATGAATTTCTCCTTAATAGAATCATTCCTTTTTGCAATATATATTTTAAATTTATCTATCTTAAATATTAGAGCAAACATTAGAATTATCATCTAGCAGGAGGTTAAGTTTGCAATTATTCTTCGACGCCAAATGTTATTTTTCTTATAGTTCATTTATATGAGAATTGAGTGGTTAATCCCAAGAGTTAAATATTCAATTGCATATTATAATTATGTCAAGTAATGGATTCGGCGCATCCTGTTCCATGTCGCAAGAGGAGCCCGATGTCTGCCACGGCGATCAATGCCAAAATAGCCATCATTAGGCGGTGGTTCGCTTCCTTCCTTCCCAACCAAAACCTCCTCCCCTATCTCAAGAGCTTTAGCTAGCATGGCCTCTCTATGATACCAAAGAGGAGAGAGCCCCCAAAGTGTATTTGAAGGTAACGCTGTCTCACTATCAGCACCTGTATGCGATACTGCTTCGGTATAAAACCCTCCGCAGCGACTACACCATCCTCCAGAATTACAACTAGGTGGCCGCGATAGCAGGAATCAAACCGAGCACCGTTGCCATGATAGTGCAGAGATGGAGGCGCAAAGGCTTCATCTACGAATCGCGGAGATGGCAAAGCGATGGCAAGAGGAAGATACTTCCCGAGGCCGAGGAGCGCATAACGACACCTGCTCGAGACAGCCCACATGAGCTTGAAGGACCGCGTATACTACTACGAGGTGCACCTGGGCATGCCACGAGTCTGCCCCGCCACCCTGATGAAGCTCTTCCACCGCAACCAAGTCTACTTTCGCTCTACGGGCTACTCCTACATTAGCAAGGGCGAGCGGAGACGCAAGTTGGAGGACAGGCAGCAGGAGTTTTCGAAAGCCATTGAGAGGTGGATGTTCGAAGGCTGTGAGCTGATATACTTTAACGAGTCCTCCTTCCACAGGTGACAGTCCTTGAGGCGGACCTGACTCAAGCGGTCGATGACAGTCCCGATTCCGAAAGTGAGCGGTTGCTCCGCCACGATCATAGGCGCAATCAGCGAGAAGAGCGGACTCGTCCACCACCATATTTTCACTGGTAGCAACAATTTTGGCCACTTCACCACCTTCCTCCGGCGCCTCCTCCAGGTTGCCTCCCAGAGCTGTATCGTCATCATGGACAACCTGAGCATTCACAAGAGCCAGAAGGTCAAGGACCTCTTCCAGGGCAACTAAGTCCTGGCCTACCTTTCCCTCTTGAAATGCGCTCTGATCCCAATCGAGCGGCTAAGGGCCGTCCTGAAGCAAGAGTGGCACCGCATCGTAGTCTGTGGAGGAATGCTGCTTAATCAGGGCGAGACCCAGCTTGTATAGGAGCTCTAGATGCTCGTAGCGGGTTATGATAATGATAAGGTTAAGTAACTGGCTAACTCACACATTAAGGCCCTAATTCATTCCCTCACGGGCACATCGTCTGAGTCACTTCTTCAAAGGGGACTTGATCTACTCGCTCATACGCAAGTTGACCTTTGCCTGACTAAATACAGACGATATGAACTGTCTTCCCTTTGATCGACCTAGGAGGCCCTTCTGATGCTCCTCCATAACCTTCTTCTAGATCAAGCTTGGCCCTCTGGTCCTTGAGCTTCAGGAGCTTCGTCGACTGCTTGCTGGTGTTGATGAAGAACACCCTCTGCGATTTCGACTTGGCCTTGGATAAGGGCAGACACTCGAGGAAGCTCCATTGTAAGTCCACTGTCAGATAGCTCTACCCCGAGGATATCTTGACCGGAGTCTCATAACCCTTCTTGAAGATCTCGTCTGCTGCTTTGAATGAGGAAAGCACCGCGAGACACCAAGCTCAGTCTGGGAGATGCGTCTCGTCCATCCCGATAATCTTCTTATCCTACTCGGCCACTTCCTTGATCTTGGAAAACAGGATCTCCATGGTCGGTGGGCGTGGGCAAGGGAGCAAGCGAATCTCGTCGTACTAAGGACACCACACCTTTCATGCAATGACCCCAATTAGGTACTGCTCTGTTACAGCTTTGCTCTTGAGCTTTGGGAGGAAGTAGCCATTTCTCACAGTGGCTTCATGCAGTTCTTACTTGGATCGAATGAAGGTGTTCACTTGGGACAGAGTGGTCCTGGTAGAGGTATCCATATATAAGACTTATGTAATATAATAATAACTCCCATCCCACAGGCAAACTTAAGTCGATTGAAAAGAAGTAGTGTATAATTAATATTTAGAACTTAATTAGTTTAAATTTAGCACTCTCGCAATCCTGCACTCAACCATTCTTCTTACCATTCTATCTGTCCATCTTCGCACCCTCTTCTTTCTTTTCTGAGCTCTATTGCTAGCAGGCTCCTCATCCGTATCCTTGTCATTCTATTTCTTCTCCTCAGGATCGAAATGCCTCAAGAATGCCGCTCTCTCGTCTGGATCGAATCTCTTGTAAGGTCCTTACCCTTGATCTACTGCAGCATGTCTTCCCTTATCTCTCTCCAATATTGAATGATTGCCGCAGTTCTTATGTGCCTATCGCCTGCTGTGGTTGCCATTTCAATTACATCAGATCTGAGAGTGCGCTGCCAGCCGGTGAATTTGATACCCGTGACTGTAAGAGGTGTCATAGCCTGCCTTTTTAGCTTCTCAATATCCTTCCTGAAATTTTTAGTTCGCATTACTTGAACCTTCTTGGCTAGGCTGCGTTCCCTTGGAGGATTTTGTGCAGCTGCTAATCGATCTCACCAACATGCTAGATAGGTTTGTCCTCAAACGCGGCAGCATAAAGTCCTTACAGCAGCTCGTCGTTATTTTCTGCCCCATCGGCGTAAAAAATCTCTGGATTCTCTGGTTCACGATGTTAGCGCTGCTCATAGCGGTCCGGCTGTGATTATGGCTGTGCTCTATTCGCTGCGCCTACTCTTTGCTAAAGCATATCCTCCAAGCTGAGTACGCATGCAAGGTACGTGTCAATCGAGCTGACTTGGACCGATAATGCCTCAGTTTGTCGCTGCAAGGCTTCAAGCTCCTGGCCGAACTTTCTCCTGAGTTCCTTGAGGCTCTTGAAGAGGTGGACTGATATCTCATAGTCGCTCTCTTCTGCATCGCCTCAACCTGCCCGAGGAACTCCACTTCGAATGGATTATTCACAATCTAGTTCGCGTTCAGGAGTTGGAGAATGGCATGCTCCAACTTTGAGTTATTGAGCCTTTGCTGCTGCATTGCAAGTTTTGTAGTTAGTTGTTATATTGGAATGTAGCTCTCGATAACGCTTAAGTACTCCACCCTCACTATCTGAATATTCAAGCCTGCAATTTCAGACCTCTCATAATCTAAGATTTCGTTTGTTGGAATAAAACTACACAGTCCTCATCTAGCTTTTCATCTTCTCCCAATCTCCTTATAAACTCGTACTGGCTCTAGCGAGCTTTGTCCCTTCCCTGCACCCTCTAATCCATCGAGTAGTCCCATTTGTATTCCAAGCTGGTGGCTAATGTGCACTAGATTATCTAATCTGCTTGAGTGAGGGCTCCCCCTCGTCGATCCACTCTTTAAAGCATTCTATTTGAGCATTGATCTGGCTAGAGCTGCATCCAGGAATGTTCTTGTCATAGTTCACGTTCTTGATTCTGCGCCTCGCTGCAAAATCCCTCTTATAGAGGTAGCTGCTGTTTCTCTGCTCCTTGAAGGTCTCTTCTCTTCTGGAGACTAGGCTATCCAGATGGTGGGTAAGAGCCGATTCCTTCTCTCTTACATTTGAGACCCTCTTTGAAAAGCGAGGTGATTGACAGCCTCTACCACTTCTCTCGCCTGCTTGACTGAGTGGCGTAGATCTTATCTTGCTCTCTTTATCTTATGGTCATGTATCCAATCTCCTCCTTTGATTGAGAGCCTGAACTTCCTTGACCTATTTGTGCTTGTGATATATACTCCGTCAAGATCTTCGCCAAGAAAGAAGCAATAATGGCGTGGCTAGTACCCAGAGGCGTAACGCAATAGCATGAGGTGATAGTAGAGCCTCAGTCTGAACTTAAGAAGGCCTCTTGCCTTGTCAGTGATAGCCTTAAAGAGGAGCTCCCCGCAATATTTTCCCCAAAACCAGCTCTGTGCAAGCCGCGTGTGTCACGGTACACCGTCCTGATAGAGACATCGAAAATTTGGGGCGCCCACAAGGTCGGAAACCAAAAAATTTTCCCGTGAAATCATAAACTCGGCTTCACGTCTTGCTCTTCGACCAAGGGGTTATGAATCTTAGTAGTTTTTAAACCCGCGATAATGCTTGTTAAAAGATAAGAGCGCCTCCTCCCCTCCTGCTTTTAAAGGGCCCACCAGAATTTTCGGGGGGAATTGGTGATGGTAAGGCGCCCCCCCTTTCCCACCTGAAGCTGCACAGCTCCGATTGACGATACGGTCTGACTTTCATCTCACTCTTGTACCTGCCCCAGATTCTAGTGAAGAGTTGCGTACTCCGTTTTCATATGCAAGATGGCTTTCGAGCCTCCTTGAGTTCATACAGGCTCTAGTGAGGTCTGGCCCGAGATGGCAAAGTGCGATGCAGTCCCTTTTGACAACATAAGTTAGCTGTGGCCGAGTCACGACCTATTCGACCTTCGCATAGCAGAGGTGAGGAAGGAGAAGGTTTCGTGGCTGGAGCTGCGCAGCAGACAGAGCGGTCGCCGTGATCAAGTCCTGGATACGCTCTAGCTCGTCTCCCATCTTGAGTTCTACTGAGCTGCAGAGCTCATTGAGCTCCTTCTGAAGGTGGCTAGGCTTGGCATCCACGTGTTGGCGGAAGTCAAGTATGGTCTCGAGATCAGAGATCTTGCCTTACACCTAAATTGAGTGATAGCACTAGGTTGAACGAATTTCCGAAGGATAATAAATCATTTTTAAATGAAAAAAATTTCCAATAGTCTTTCTTGAACAAGATTAAATCTCATACATTATACCTAATTGGCATCAATTTTATCATTGAAGAAATTTTTAAGAAACTATAGGAGACGTTTTCCATAAGATAAATAAGAGTCTAACCACAGAGAATGAAGTTCGTAAAAAATATTATTATATAAATCTTCTTTGAGATGATATGCACAGACGCTTTCATCACTCTATGAATTGCATAATACCTCCCTTTATATTTTAAGCCAAATTTAGCTTCTTAAAGATCAATGTCCAAATTTCAGAGGATAGAAAACTGCATGTGAGCATAATAGAGCAGTAAGTTTATAGTTTTTGCAATAATTATTAAGAGAATAAGAAATTATCAAAGCAGTCTGAATTTAAAGAGGAGGGATTATTTTCTTTGGATTAAAAAATCTTTAACATTATCAAAAGTTTATTTTAAGTGTTTTGAGTAATATTTTGAAATAATTATTGTTGAGAAATTAATTTTTTTAATTTATTAGGACAGGCCATTAAGAAATCTTTATATTCTCTAAATTATTTTTAAATAAAGCATAATTAATCGTTTAACTAATAAATCTTCTTAAAGATGTGGTAATTACATACCTAAGCAGTTTAAATTAATTCGATGCAATTATCTTAAATCTATTTATTATTTTGGTAAAAACAATTAATTTTATCCTGTTAATTACTTGAAATATCTTTCTTTCATTTAATCAAGCTAATATTTAACAGCTATTTCTGATAAAATTAATCCCAAATTCTATTTTTAGACTAACTAATGAATTATTCATTTCCATTATCTTAGAAAATATTTTATAGGATATTTCGTTTTGCAAAATAATTTTAAATTAAATGCCATTTAAATTAAACTTATGGCCCACAATTCAATGTTAATTCTAGAAAATCTCAAATTACAAATAACATAGCATTTGAAATATTACAAATTTTAGTCAGGAAGCCTATCCCAATTAATTTTTGAGAAAATTGTCATCAAAATATTAAGAATTTACAAAGGTAAAAATTAGATTTTCAGATTATTTTAGTTTATATAAAAAAGGCTTAATTTTTTTAAAAATAGGTTTTTTCCTCCTTTTTTAGTCGCTTCACGAAATATATTATGATGATTAAGGATGCATTTTGAATATTACAGTTATGGAGAAGTTTTCAATAATATCTTTAGGAGAGGAAAGAATCAAAGAACTTTTATAATTAATTATTCAGCAACATTTATTATAATTCAAATCTTTCTTTCATACTTTCTTTCAAATAAAGCTGAGAAATTAAATTAAACTTATTTATTAAATTTGGTCTCCTTATATTTTATAGACTGGGCGGCTTTAGAGATCTTTTTTAAAAAGTTCTAATCTCTAATTTAATAATTTTAATATTTATACGTTACCTTAAAGTCTTTCACCCAGCCAATGTTATCCACAGAGATCTTAAGCCTGCAAAGTCAACTGCCTCTGTTTTGCTTCCAGTTGATTTCTTTTTTATCAACCTTCTATTTTCCATTAAAAAATCTTCCCAAATTTTTAAATAATTAAAAAAAAAATTTAAAAATTTTTTCCTTTATTTTAAGACTAAAAACTTTCCTTAGCAAGGATCGAAATCGAAGAGAATTCATCTTTTAAATTTTTTAAAACTAATTAAGCTTTGATTCTGAACCTGACATCCTTCAAAGTACATAAATTATTCCCTAATTGATTTTAGGCAATAGCTTAAAATCTTTAATTTTATAAAAAATACATATAGAATTTTATTTACAGTAAAATCTAAATTTTAAGGTATTTTGAGCTGATTTTAGTCTAAAATTTTAGTGAGATTAATGTAAAGGATAAAAGGTGGTAAACCCCCTAAATTTAAACTCAAAGTGTTAATATTTAGGATGACTTTTTGGAATTTGAGAAAATAAAATAGGAATTCTTTTTTTTTTGGGGATGCCCTTTAATTTTCCACAAGTTATCTTGTCAAAGAAGAATCTTTTAATTTAAGCCCCATTTAAAAAAGAAAATTCTATTAAAAAAAATTCCCATGTTACAAATTTTAACCAAAAATTTTCCTTTTTCATTCTTTTAATTTGATCACAAAAATTAGTATATTGCAAAAATTAACATAAAATGATATTTATAATCAAGAAGTGAAAAAAATAGGTCAAATATGAATTAGAGATTGCGAACAAGTATACTCTAAAATTTACATTTCAAGTTCTATCTCTAACTTATTATATTTTCAAGTATAAGTCTTAGGTTCCCTCTTATTTTATTTGAGATATTGAATTGGTTTAGGTTCTTTTCAGGAATGCTTTTGCACTTATTTATCAGGCAAGAAAACCTCGCATAGCTCCTAAGTTCGTTATTAACAAAATATTTTATATATTACATTGGTAGTAAGGCGGGAGCATTCTCTCTTTAGTTATATTGTGTACTTTATTCAAAGAAGACCCTCATTTAGAATGGCTTGGTTTATATCTAGGAGTCCCAACTTGTCGATTAGCTTAACTATTAAGCAAGGATAGGATATTTATCGGCTATTTTATATAAATTAGGGCTAAACCCAACAAATGTATTAATAATAAGATAATAAGCAGAAAGGTTTACTTACCTCTTTGTCCTTTAGATACAATTCAAGAGTAGCTTGAGTGATCAGAGAAGTGTTTTAGAATTCCCCACTCTGCAATTCTATGTTTTTAATAAATAATTGAAATGTTTTATTTATTCATAATTAGTAAATTACAGTTGACAGTCTACATATATTTCAGAACAATTTATTATGTAAGTGCTCAATCACTAATTCATATTTGATCTATAATTACTAAAATTAGCTGCAAGAAAAAATAACATAATACAGGATTATTTCAGCAAAGTTTTATAAATCCATTCTTTAAATTTATAGTTAGATATATAATATAATGATCAAATTTTAAATAACCTAGTATATTAACTTAATTATATATAATAAATAATATATAATAATTCAATTGATAATTTAATCTCTCCTTTTTAAAATAATTTAAGGCATATATTTTTAATAGAAGAGTTTAAAGGTAAGAATTATATTTTCAAAATAAATCAAAGAAATTATTTATAATTTAATTTTTTGAGATTCGCTGTATATTTAATAGTAGATTCTAGGAATTCCGAAGAGCCAAAATATTTTTCAGTTTATAGCTTAGCATTTATATATTATCCACCATTTAATTTTTTCAAATTACGGCTTGAGTATGAAATACTAAAATGATTAGTGAGGGATAGTATAAATTAATAATAGGAGTCTTAATGATCTAATTAAGTCTGGTGTCTCCTCTCTATTGTATTTTCATCATCATGGCTTTATTCCTAAGGTTCATATTCTCTCTGGTTGTTCACTTGTTCAATAGCGAGACTTCTTAAAAACATTGGAATAACGTCAATATGGAATTCCAATTGAAATAATATTTAATTAATTTAATTTAGTAATTGGCTTTCCGAAAATTTTATATATAACCGCCTTCACATGTCTTCAGGTTTCTTACTAAATTATTCTTATTTGTGACAGACGGTAATCCTCTGCCCAATTTTCCACTCGTGAAAATAGTGGCGGTTTTATTTTTCAATTCTGTGGCAATTATAGTATGGACAGGTAGATTAAAAGTATATTCAGTGAAGTCCTTTATTCTTCTGAGATTCTGTCTATCAGACTTACTAAGAAGAGAAATACACTTAATTATTTTTTCTTTTTCAAGATAGCTGAAGATAACCAGCTTACAGTTTTTGCTCTTCATATTTAATTCCAATTTTTGATCAATATATTTACTTAGAATATAAAAAATTTAAACAAATTTGAATAACTCCTCAAGGGTTTAAATAAAGAAAGTGCTTAACGCGAATAATCCCTTCTGGGTACACATGTCAACTTAAGACGACAGTTTTAGCTGTGACTCGCCACCAACGTTAGAACGGACGAATACGGTGAGATCAATCAAAAATTATTCCTCTCTTAGTATCTTGCTCTGATGAGCAAAACTAAGTTCAATATAACACATATTGTTGCAAATTAGTTTTAAAGGCAAAAAAAATGACATAGATTTCCTGTTGGGTCAAGATTTCTCCCCTGTGTTAAGTGACACCTTTAGATTACATTGTGCAATATTAACTCAACGAGCTTGCCTAAATACTTAAATTATCTCCACATGAGACTCCAAATCATTCCAAACAGCTTACACTTACATCTCCCTCCTGAATTCTCATTACTATTTTAACCACGATCATTACACCTTGTAGGCCATATTATCAAAAGAGAGGGGATCATTAATCAAGGGGTAGAGGAACAAATTTTGAAAGTAGAAATTTTTCTCGTCCAGCTTCATTGTTCATCATAACCAGCGTGACTTTCAATTAAACACCATACACTATCCACCTTAGTGATTATTAAATTTGAATTTTAAATATTTATTTTTATAATTTCACGATGATTTATAGAGAAATCTCATTTAAATGAAGATAGATCTTGTGTATTAATAAATTCTAATATCATTCAATAAAACTTAGCATATTTTTTATAATTAAAGGGAAATATTATTTATATAAGTCCATTAAAATATTGTATAATTTTATGTTTCATATTTTTTAAAACATATAATTAAAAAAGGAATTAATATAAAATATCAATATTTAGGGTTTTTATCAAAAATTTAAAACTTATTTGATATCTCTAAACAAATTTACTTTAAAATGGCAAATAGTTAAACTATTCATGATAAAATGTTTATTAATTTGATAATATGAAATAAAAATAAAATCATTTTAAAAATTTTCTCTTCCATTAATCATGCATCAAAATTCTTTTAAACCTAAATTAAATTATATAAGTTAAATATTTTGAATTTTCTGAGAGTTTTATTTATAGAAATATAGATGGCCTATATTTATATTTTTATTATTAAATTCTTGTATTTTTTAAAGAGGGTTTTTTTAAAAAGTTAAATTTTTAAGAATTAAAGCTTTAAATATGAGAAGAGTGTTCAATATATTTATAAAATATTCGAAATTGCTATCCGAAGCGATATCTTAAAGCAAAAAAATTTGGAATTTCTAACAAAAACTGCATTTCTTGATTTCAAATCCAAATACAATAACTCTGATTTCAACTGAATAAGAAAAAATTTTAAAAAATTTTTAAAAATTAGGTTATTGGTGAATCAATTATTTACCAAGCAAACTATTTATCCAAAATATAGTTCAAGATAATCTCCTATTTGAAGCACGATATATTCAACTTCGTCTGTATCCCAATCTTTAATAATCCTTTTTTATACTTTTACTTCATATCCATGATTTGATAATTTTCTTATTCTTCAAGAGCAAAATTAAATTTTTTCAAAACTTTCTGATTAGTTTCCATTCTAATCTTTAAAAATTTTCTTACAATAATAGTCTACTATTTCTTGCACTAGACCTTTTATTTAACTAAATTCAACATTCTCCCTTTTGGTATTAATCTTCCAATGATTTTCTATTGAGCCACTAAGCTTACTTGCCATGCAAATCTTTGAAAATATTTTTGTTTAAATTTATCCATCACCTAATTAAAGGTACTTTTTGTACTATCTTCTTCTTTTTTATATTTCAAAGTATTCCATAATTAGATAATTGAGAGAATATTGTTTTAATTTGAACTTAGTTTGCATTATAGAAGAACTCTTTATAGCAAGATCACTCATTAATTAAAACATAACTCTAAGGTCTTACATATAACTTAAGGTTTTTATTTTAAGTGCAAAAGAATCCAGTTTTTAAATAATAGGCTTGATACGGGAAAAAATTTCAAACTCTTGTAACAATTTTACTTTGAACTTTAATATTTGTAAATGCTTTAAACTTGGAAATTTCTAAAGCAGCTTGCCAAGAGATATACATTAAAAATTGCAAATTATATTATATCTTAAAATTTAATATATAATAGTTCTTAACAGAAAGATGGGAGAGATAAAACTCAAAACAAGGTAAACAATAATTTGGCATTTTCATTATAAATTATTATTAAAATAATTGTATCTGAATAGATCTCATTACTTTTTGACTTCTTGGGCATTATAATTAAAAAAACTTGTTCTTATTTTTGTCAATTTCAACTTCTTAAAGTTAAGGGTAGAATTATTATGGAAATATAGTGCCTTATAATTCAGATTAAAATCTAAAAATCTTTGAATCACTAAAATCTGTCAAAATTGATTCATAGATGAATTTATTTTACTTTTTGCCTCAGAAATTAAATTATTTTTGGGGCTAAATGCCTTTCTTTTATTTTAATCTGAGTAAAAATTATTTCGAGGTAAATATGGACTCCTTCTTTATAGAGTTTAAATGTTTCTTTTTTTGCCAATTTGATTACTCTAATAAAAACGGGTTATAATTAATTTTCATTAAAGACTCTTAAAAAATATATTTATAAGAAAATAACAATAATTTTTAAATTAACCTCAGGTATAAATGTAATTGATAGATTCAGGAGTATGATTGATCTCAAGTCTCCTGATTTTAAGGAATTCAACAGCTGGAAACTAGTAAGTGTCAATATAATATTTATTGTATGTGGACCAAGTACAATCTAAAAGCTCTAAGTGTCTAATTTTAATGTCTGCTTAGGATTAAGCAAATTTAGATAAACTTAAATTCATACAATATTATTTTATCAAATGATTGTTCACCATGCATATATATGTTGAATTGATTTTAATAGTCTTAATGTTTTATAATGTACAAACCTTTTTGCTTCTCTTTATTTAGAAGGAAAACTAAATGAGATTGATTGATTGATTAATTAATTACTAAGTAATTAGTTATCTTTAGTATTGTTTATAGAATCTATGAAACTAGGAGTGAGGGTTGAGCTAGCAATCTACACTCTCTCAAAATGATGAAGCATTTTAGTAAGCCCCTCAATCGTTATGTTTGAAGCATAGAAGTTTTTGAAATTCAATCTTTTTATTTGTTGAAAATAGCTCTATTGGATGAGCAAATACAGTGATACATTACCTCAATTTCAAAGCTTAAATCCAATTTAGACAAGGTTCCTATGTAAAATAATTGAAAATAAAATATTTTAATTGCAAATGTCATAATTTTAAGCTCAAATTTATTTAAAGTGAAGGCGAAAACCTTTTTATTTTATGTTAAATAAAAATATTTTTTCAGGGTATTTTAAAAGCTCAAGACTTAATAATTAATTTAGATATAGTTTTTTATGTTATTCGAAGTGATTATCAAGAATTCAAATGTAATGGTGTCTAAAAGGGCTTTTGCTTCTTCTAAACCAGCATTGAAAACATCCAAATATATTAATTAATTAGGAATTAAGCATCCCTAACCAGACATATAATAACTTAATCGATTTAAAGTTAATTCACAGGCGCAACTCGTTGATCAGTTGTGCCACATCACGTGAAAGCCCACATCTACATCCAAATATAAATAAAGTGATTTTTTTAATTTAAAAATTAAAATCGCATTCGAAGTATTCTTTATCTTTGATTACAAAAGTGAGTCCAGAGCTAAAGTTTATAATATATTCAAGAGCATTTGAAGGGTGCTCTATACCAAGTATATGCGCATCTTATTTTATTTCTTTTTTTCTTCCTCCACTTCTTGAACTTTAGTATCTTATAAGGCACTGGCCTGTTGTTTGGCTAAGTGTTGCAAGATATGAGGAATGGAGGAGAATTTGAATATCAAAGTGAAGTTAAATGGCATTTCTACAAAGTCATTTATTCTTAAGAGATTAGCTCTGTCTCCTTTGCTTAGTCTGGAAATGCAGAAACAAAGCTATTCAATAGGCAGGTAGCAGTATATCAAAAGCTTGCAGTTCTTATTAAGCAACTATCTTCTTTTTTTAGAGGTAGTCTGATTAGAATCCATTTTATTTTACTAATCATATCAACCAGATATTTTTAAATACTCGTCTTCATTTTATAAAGGAATAAAATTTTATGTTGGTAAGAAATGTAACAAGATATTATGAGTGGAACAATATTTTATATGATTGTAAATTTTTTTTAAATAAAGTTTAACTATGTTGATGATTGCTCTTATAATATTAATTTTTAAGTTTCGATTTTTTATAGCCCTCATTAAGTAAATGAGTTAGGACTTCTTTTACTAAAAGATGTTAAATGATACTGTTAATAAAATGTAACATTTCTTTTTTTAAATTTTTAATAATTCTAAAATGATAAGCAATTTTAAATTAAAAAGTAGGCGAATACAAGTAATTTAACCACAATAATTATTTTTAAATATTTTTATGAAGCTTAAAGTTGATGAATACATAATTAATTTTAGATTTCTCTAAAGATATTTTTATTTTTAGGGTACTAAAATAGAATATTCGAATATTTTTAAAGTTCTATAATGAACAATATTTTAAGTTTATTATTTTTATATGAGATATCTCGTAATTCCATAAAGCTAAAACCCAGAAGGCTCTAATATAAGAAGAAGGATGTTTTCTTCTCATGAGAATTATCATTATATAAAAAATGTCATTGATTATAGATTTAATATAAGTGAGGATAAAATAATCTTGAGCTATCATTATAACTTCAAATTATATAATTACCTATATTAATATCAATTTATTTTAGTGGGAGAGTAAAAATGCTAAAGTCTAATAATTTTAATATTAATCATATCTGCAAATTTATAACCAAATTTAATTTACAATTACCATTCTTAAGTTCTAATGAAGTTCTTACTAAATTAGATTGTAGAAAAACCAAATCCTTCTCTATTAAATAAGATTGATTGCCAACAGGCGATAATTAAATCAACTTCTATTGTTGCAACTCTCCATTCATTTTATAACCAATCATTGGATTTAATTTAATTTTAACTATATTTATAAAACGAAAAATCATATAAATAATTTCAGCTTGGATCAAATTTAGATAAATAAAATAGAAAAGCTTTGTATTTTACAAAATTAAAAAATACTTAAATCTTGCTTTAATGAAATATATTTGGAAGAAGGATACAAAATATTATTCATAAATTAAAAAAAAGAAATTTGATGTCAAATTCTTGAATAATGAAAGATCTTTGATTTGCAAGAAGAAATTATTTCCTATCCTTATCTAGAAGTATTAAGTTTTCTCTTCACGTGTGGCTTTCACGTGACGTGGCACAACTGATCAACGAGTTACGCCTGTGAATTAACTTTAAATCGATTAAGTTATTATATGCCCGGTTGGGTTGGTTAATTCCTAATCATTATTATCAAAAGTTTCCTCTTCTTTCTTGAAGAAACTACTTTATGATATCTTTTGATAATCTATTTCATGATATTAGCATTCTTACTGGAATTAGTTCTCATCCATCTCAAATTTGAATGAGGCTTCGAATATCTATGGATTATATTCTGCTTCTCTTTTTCGATTCATATACAGATTAGCCTTAAGAAATAGCTTTAACGTTTCAAATTTATCTGATGTTTCAATATTAGCCAAGAACCATAAATTTTAGAAGTCTAGTCTGCATTTACTATACTCTAAAAATAAATAATTTGAGAATTTTTTAATACAAAATTTATCAAAGCAGAGACTGTCATACTGAACAAATTTTTTATATTTAATGTTTTTATTTCAAATTTTAATGGTTAAGTAAGAACACATTTCTATAAGTAATTTTACTTTTGGTTCTTTTATGTTTTTATTTTTTTAAAAATATTTTTTCCTCTCAAAATATTTAGGAAGAAAAATAACTATAGAATTAAGAATTTAGTTAAGTTATAAATGAAATTCTATTTAAAGTTATCATAGACGATATGCAGTTTTCCAATTTTATCCCTATTCTAAAAAAATATAATAACCTAATTTTCGTTTTTAAATATATAAGAATGCAATTAGAAAAATGTTCTCAAAACAAAAGGCCTTTTCAATAGCAACACTTAATTTGAAATTAAAGATTATGTAATTATACAAAAAGATAAAATGAATTTTAATAGGGAAAGTTTATTGTGTAATTTAATTTATTTTTTATTCAAATTTTACAATAACTTCAATATAAGTTATGGTTTCAGCTTTTACAATTTGATTTATGACTTCCACCTCTAGAAGATCTTAAATTAAAGTATTGCTCAAAGTAATTATTTAGGTCCAAATAAGGAACACTAAGATTTATTTAACTCAACTAGAACTTTTCGCAATATAAATCCTCTTGAAGTTTAATTAAGAATGATTCAGTGTCAAAACCATAATTTTCTACGATATTAAGACTAAATTAATCCAGCTTCATTAAAAAAGGTTTTATGAAAGGATAAAAATTTATATTTTAGAAAAAATCTTATCCTTGTGATAAGAGAGAAAGTTTCTTCAAGTTTGGAATGCACTCTAAATACTTTTCAAATACTTTATTGCTAAAATTTATACAGAAGCAGAATTGTATTGTTTATTAAATAAAAATGATTTAGTACAAGATAGTTAATAAATTTAAAACTAAAATTATTTTTAGATAATTTGTTTTAGCATCTAGAATCTTTTTCATTTGCAAATTTCATTTGTTGCGCTCAATTTAAGTTAAAAGTGACAAAGTTAGAGCGTGCCAAAACATACCTCCTCCTTCAGTATCACTCTGGAAATTATCAAAGAAGAATCTTAACTATTTTTTTCTATTTGAGTTAGAATAGGAGTGCTTTAATCAACTGCCTCAAATTTGCAACTCTTTTTTTATATTTGAATCAGTTATCAATACTATTTTAATTTTTGCCATATTTCCTATTATCATTGGTGTACTCAATAATAAATGCTCTACGCTATGCATAGTACCGAAGTTAATTAAGCTCCAATTTGCAAAATTATTATCGAATTATTTTACTTAAAGATTCTTAATAGCCATTTTTAAGTTTCTTAATTAGACAGCGAGGGCTCTTCTATCTATGGAAAACTCAAATATAATAATTATCAGGATTTAATAATAATTGTAATATTATTAATATTGGAAGGATCTCCTTTTAAAAACAGATTTTTTATTAAAAAAAAAGCAATTCAAATTCTATCAAACTAAAATATTTTTAAATCTATTTATGCTAAAGTTGATCCTACTATTTACATTTTAGAGTCTCTCTATTTAATTATTTCTTTTTACTTTTTGAATTTTTTTAATTGTAGTTTTTTTTGTTATTTTTCCACCATATATGGGTAAATTATATATTGAAATTATGATTGCATACTAATCTCTATTAAAAAGTGATTAATTTTAAATATGTAACTCCAAGTCATAATTTCTATACTGACTTATTTGAATTTAAGCAAGTCAAAAAAGAATTATTTTTTGGGTGGTTCTGTAAGACGATAAGTAATCTAGTTTAGGAATACTCTCTTAATTTTAGCAAGCATCTAAATTAGTTTGTACCCAAATTCAGCAAACTCAACTCTTATATTATATGTTCAGCTCCGACTTTTAAAAAACTTTTGAGTTTTGATTCTGTAAAGCCTGGACGAACAAGGACGAACCTTCTTGTCTCTGTGTTAAAACTTGGTCCTGTAAGCGCTCCTTGTCGGTTGAATATTGCCAAAAAGTGTCAGAAAAAGGTAATTTTACTGATTTATTAAATCCAACAATTATAGGGATCATTATCGATAAACATGCCAATATTAGATGAATTAGAAGCTACCTCTTTAAAAGTCTGTAAAATGATTAAAAACAGTGGCTACTTATAGTAAAAGCTGACTTCCTGGCCAGTAATTAAAAATCTGACTGCACGTATAATATCGATATCTACAAGTATTTCATCTATCATAGTTTTGTCTTCATTCATTAAATTATATTACTAAGAATAATATAAAAATATACATAGCAATAATATTTATCAAAAGTAAATTAATGGAACTACTAAAGATAGTTAAGAAATATAATTATAATTATGATACATTTAACGAATTATTTCAAGGAAATTTGCTATCATTATATCCTTTTAAATTAAATTAAAAGTTATAAAGTTATTAAAGAAAATTGTTAAAATTAAAAAATCCTCTTCGTTTATCTTAGCTAATTCAAAGAACTGAGACAATATATGAGAATTCAATTGATATTTCACTCATCAAATATTCTTTATAATTATATTTTATGAAATTCAGGTCATTAAATTAAAAATAAATGCTATCTCTTTTTTGAAATTTATTTCTGATCTATTTTAAATTATAATATTATATTATATGAGTAAACTATAAAGAAAATATTTAATTATTAAATTTATTTTGATTTCCTGACAATTAAAACAAGATTCTATGAATTTTTAAGAGTTGAAATATTCTTCAGTTTGAAGAATACTATTTTAAAACGATTCCTCTTTTAATTATTTTGAATTAAAACCTGATATTGTATAGCAAAAATGATTAGTGAGGGAAAGGATATATTCAAAATAAGAGTTTTAATCTTCTAATTAGGGTTCGAGGATATTCTCATTTTCTTTATTATCATCATTATCTAGTTTTATTAGTTCAGAATATTTCTAGTTTTTAATTTACTCATCAGCTAGGCATCTTAAAACAATTGGAATTGTTTTAAAAGGTAGATTAAATGAATAGTCAGTGAAATCCTTTATTCTTCTGAGATTCTGTCGATCAGACTTACTAAGAACAGATATGCACTTAATTATTTATTCTTTTCGAAGATAGCTGAAAATAACCAGCTTGCAGTTTGTGTTCTTCATATTTAATTCCAATTTTAGATCAATATATTTACTTTTAGCAAGGATTTGCATTAAACTTAAAAAAATAAGATTTTTCTAACTACTTTTATTTAAAAAAGAAGAAATAATTTCATTTAGATCAATCTAAATAATTAAAATATTAAAGATTTAGAGTAAATTAAAATATATGCTACTTACATAAGCTTATTGTGTTTATATATTTAATATTTTATCAAAATTTTATTAAAAACTCCATGTTTTTAGCTTAAAGAAGATATTTAATTCAACTTTAAGCTTAATTCTTCTAAATTTACAAGGGTTACTAGAAGAATTAAATTCAATTTATCTATAAAGATATTCAGGAGCTATTCAAAATTAAAGCTCAGAGCATTTTTCTTTCTTTTTATTTGTTGAATTGATTAAATAATTTTTATAATTTCATTACCATATTTTATTAAATCCTAAATCTCAAAAAAATCAATTAAACTTAAATAAAATTAAGCTAATTATATAGCAAAGAATTAGTGAAAATTAAATTATTTTATATATTAAATTGAAATTAAAGAGGGGCAGTTGAAGTGTGTCCAAATAAGATAATTATTACACAATTCAATTTAACTTATAATTTTAGAATAATATTATTTCAATTTTTGTTTTTAAGAGGCTCAGTGCAGATTTATAATCGACACAAATTTATAATAAATAGAAAAAGTAGAGTCAGAAGAATGAGTCTATTATGGCTTGTTGCAATAAGATGCTGAGGCAATTATAGAAGAAACTCAGTTTAATTTTTGGTAAACAATCAATCATGCTGTAGAAGCGAGATCGAATCTGTGATTCAATTGCCCCAAAATTTCAACTCTCTAATTATTTAACAAATCACCGATTTTATTTTTACTATATTAAATATTTTTATGCGTAGTTCGAGAATTTAAAAGAAGAAAAAATAAAATATAGGGTGAAAATGAATACATGATCGAGGAATGGAAAAACCTAATCAAGATAGAGTTCTTTAAAAAGTGATATATATTATTAAATTAGAGAGAGTTATAATTAATTTTGTATTTTAAATTAATGAGGGAGCGAGCTCCTACCAGTTTAGTCCAAGATAGCCATCGAATACTGTCTTAGGTCTAACTTTTAGTTTTTTCTCCGCGTTCAATAGGATTGGTAGTTGTGGCTGAGAGTAGACTCTTTCTTGATGTTGTAGACAGTGCGGTATATGCTTGCGCATGATGTTAATCTCTTTACTAATGCTGTTCAAAAGTACGCAAATCCGAGCATACTTTTGCAAAACTTTGAGCTTGCCAGCGAAGATGAGTCTCTGTTGATCGGGAGGGATGCCTTACTTATCCTAGGCACTTGCCTCTTCAGAGGTCACCTTCAAATTGGGTTTTTAGTTGATGATTATTGTAGAAGATGAAGTCGTTACAGTAGACATTTAAATTAAATTAACTCTATATATAAAGCGTAATATAATATTAATCACAGAACAAGGACTCAACACACAATCTATTTCTAAGTTAAACCAATCCACGATCATCCATTCATATTCACTTTATATTCAACGGAAATCATGATACTAGAAATCATTTATTTTGATAAAAATGTTATCTTCTATTCTTATCTAGCTTGTATAAATTTCCTTTTCTTTATTAAAGAAACTAGCTTATGTCACTTTCTAATATTCTATTTCATGATGACTGCAAGCATTTTAAAATTAGACATCATCCATTTCAAAGTTAGATAAGATTTCTAGTTCATCTTCTTCATTTCCAGCTTCTTTTTCTTGCTCTAGATAAAGAATAGCCTTGAGATAAAGCTTTATAATTTCAAATTCATCCACATATTATGTCCGAAGAATACCCGATTTATTTGAAATAGATAAATCAAGACTACAACTATTATAGTTGACAATGATTTGAGAGTAGCAACTATTAACAAAGTTTATAATTAAGCTATTAAACTTTAATTTGCAAAAATTTTCAGTTTAAATTAATAATATCTTCAGACCATTTTTTAATTTTTTATTAAACTGAAGATTAAAATCTAAAGAAATTAGGAAACTTTTAAAATGAAAAATTGTGCATTTTTTGAATGAAAAATCGAAAAAACTAAGAGAATAATTGTTCCTGAAATCTATACAAGACTGAAATGTCTGGTATCACAAAAAATATTTTTCTGCTCTTCTGTTTTTTTTCCTTCTCAATTTTGAGATAATATATTTAAAAGAAAATGCGCTTAACAAATTATATTAATTTCTTTCAAAAATTACTCAAGTTCTTATTCAAATTCTACCATAACTTCAATATTAATTATGGTGTGGCTTTTAGGAGTTGCTTATTCTTTCCTCCTTCCTCTAATAGAAGATTTCAACGCAAATAATTATTCTAGGAAGTCTTTTATATCTAAATATCCGATATAGAGATTTATCTAGCTCAACTAGAAAACTTCTTAATTCAAATCCTCTAAAAGTTTAATTGAAAACGGCACAGCATCAAAACAAAATTTCTCTTCAAACTTGAGGCCAAATTAATCAAGTTTCTTTAAAAAGGGTTTAAGGAGAGGATAAATATCAGTTTTTTAGAACAAATTTTATCTCTTTGTTAATAGGTTTAAATTTTTCAAATTTGGAAAACCTTGTAGATACTTTTCTATCTCATTATAATAGAAAACTCATGAAAATTTTAGTTAAGACATTAATTAATTTAATATAGAATTACTTCGAGAAGGCATTAAATTAAAGATTTATTATGTAAATATAATCATTAGGGTTTCAACATATAATTATAAGAATTTAAATACAAGCTATTTTCATGTTTGTGTTGTCTAATAAATAGTAAGCGCCAAATACTCTGACGAGAAAACACTAAACAGATCTCAATGTTTTAGGATGCTGATGCAAAACACTCATATTATTTTAGATAGACTATAATGAATTCTGTAAATCAGGATTAATTAAAGTCTTTTCAACTATCATATAGTTTCTTATCCTTATTAATTAATTTAAAAAGTTATATAATTTATTTATTTTTTACTATATTTGCTTCTATCTTGGTTACACACAATTATAAATACTCTACGCTATTCATAGTCCCGAAGTTTATCATACTCCAATTTGCAAAATCTCTATTGAAATAATTGACTTAAAGATTCTTAACAGCCATTTCTTAATTTCTGAAATTGGATAAAGAAGGCTCTTGTGTTTAGAGAAAACTCAATTATAATAATTAAAAAATTTAATAATTATTATCATATTCATAAAGATAACGTATCCCTTTTTTCAATAAGTTTATTCTTACTTCAATTATGCTGATTAGATTTTTATTGCTAATATTAAAATAAGATTACCAGTAATTTAGAGTTTCTACAACTCAAATTCTTCAGAAAGAAAATTATACTCAGAATTCAAATCAAATTTACTGAAGTCTTCTCTACCAAAATTGAATATGTGACCCTAATGTTAAGAGTTATCAGGATTATCATCATATTTTAAAAGAAACATTTTTAAAATCTTTTTTCATAAGGATAATTTGAATCTAAATAGATTTAATAACCTCGATATAATATTATTTTATTTTCAACATTCGATGATTAGATGTGTAGAGACATACTAATACTCAAAGAATTCCATTTAATGCTATCTTAGTTCATTTAAATGCAAATTTTTAGGATAGATAGTAGCATGCGATAAAGTTAAAACAGCCAGTGAAAGTATAAAGCTTATTTAATAATTATTAAGGGCATACAAATGATAAAGACAATCTTAATTTAAAACATAGGCTTCATTTTTTTGTTTCTAAAAACCTCAAAATTAAAATGTCTTTAATGAAATCCCTAAAAAATCTTAAATACGTTGTTATAAAATTAATTTTATGCTATTTTCTAAAAGAAAACTCTATCCAAAGTTAATAAAACTAATTAATTTGATTATCTTTTATCGATTTTAAATTCTATCAAAATCTAAATTTTAATTTATAAAACCTGAAACATTATTTAGCAGTTCTTAAAAATAAATTCTGCAATTGTTTTATTTAGAATCTTGAATTATTTCTTTATATTTTCTGTAAATTATTCATTAGTCGTTTATATTTTTTATAAATTAATTTGAAGGCTCCTACCATATAAATTGTAAAAATGATTTGCCTTAAATCAAATTTTCTTTCTAAATCACATTAGCTTTGATTAATTTTAAATTTGAACTGCAAGGCATGTCTTCTAAGATGACTTATTTGAATTTGAGCAAATTAAAAACGAATTCATGTTTTGGTAGTTCATTACTAATTCGTATAATAATCTTGTTTAGAAGTACTCTTTTAATTTTAGCCAACATCTAAATTAATTTGCAGCCATATTCGGTAAAGTCACCTAAAATTTCAATATCTACAAGTAATTTATCCATCATCAACTTATCTTCATTCATTAAATGATATTATAATAAATTTTATTATACAAAAAGCAGACATAAAAACATAATTTTAAAGTAAATTTAAGCAAATTATTTAAGAAATTGCTATATGGAGTAGCAAATCATAAATAAAATGATTCTATTCTATAAAGAGAGTAATTTCAGACAAATTTGATAAGTGCATTCTTTGGAAAAAATTAAAATATTAAGTGAAATATAATCATTAAAGTTTAAGAATCCTCATTTTAATTTTAGGTATATGTAGGAAAGGTACAAGAAATAATAATTTCGTTGTTACACTTATAAATTATTTTTGATAATTTAATATTTTATGACAAAAAAAATCTAGAAGATAAAAAAAAACAGAACCAAGCTCTTCTTATAATTTTTTCCTCATCGAATAAGAACTAGATAAATTAATTAAATTCAGAGAAGATATATTTTATTTTTTTAATTTATTTAGATTTCCTTCACAATTCGACAAAGATGCTATGAAGTTTTAAGACCTAAAATGTATTTCAGTTTCTAAAAAATTTTTAAAAAACAATTTCTCATCTAATTTTTTAAAATCAAGGTCAGAGATTGTGTAGCAAATATGATTAGTGAGGGAAAGGATGAATTAAAAATAAGAGCTTGAAGCATCTGTTTAAATATTGAGGCTATAATTAGTTTCATTTTCATCATCATGATTTAGTCTTATTTCTTAATCATCATTCTAGTTGTTAACTTGCTCAACAGCAAGACATCTTAAGACAATTGGAATTGAATTCAAAGGTAGTTTGAAAGTAAAGTCAGTAAAGTCTCTTATTCAACTTAGACTTTAACGATCAAATTTGCTAAGAAGAGAAATGCAATTAATTATTTCTTTTTTTAGGTCTAAATTAATCATTCATTTTTTTCTTAATTTAAGAATATTTACTTAAAAAAAAGTTTTTTTAATTGGAAGTTTTAAAAATTTTTTAAATATTTATTTTAAAGAGAAAAATTATTTACCCACCAAATCTAATTAAGATATTGAAGCTTAAGATAAACCTTGACATAATTACACTAGTTTAAGATTAATGATGTGTAGGAAGCATGCTTCATCTTTCATTTCCACTATAATGATCGACTTGGACTAAAGAACGATTTTTGGCAAATTTTTACAAAAAAAAATATTGATTATAAATCGATTACATTATCGTAAATCATTATTTTTAAAAATACAAATATTTCATGTTTTTCTACTGCTAGAGGATTTTTGAATTTTCCTTAAACATTTTTTTTTAATTTTTTTGCTTTCGAGAATTTACTCTTATTTTTATTATTTTTGGAGTCTGTCTCTATGCCTTTTCACTAAAAAATTGATTTATGTCATAGTAAAATTACCAAAATCATATGCAAACAAACTCTTTGAGCTTTAAATGACGTTCTTGTATGTAAGAGAGCTGGATTTAATACGTAAATGCGTTCTTGATCCAACTTTCATGAAAATCATCTCCTTTTATCTCATCTATTTCCTTGCCTATATTTATCAAAGTTAATATGTTAATCAGAATAAATATCGCTAAACTATTCACTTATAGCTCAAAAGCTTATTTAATAAAAAAGGTTTACTTGTTTTTGATACTTACAAGAGATTTAAGTAATGTTTTCTAAGGAGATAAGTGCAAGCTCGCTCCACCATGCTTTTCTTTCATTTTACTAAAGCATTTTGATTTATAAATTTAATTCTACTATTTTAATCAGTTGACTTCATTAATATATATCTCTTTAATTTCATAATCTCAACCATTGATCATCTTATCGTATCTCTCCTATATTCATTAATTATTTTAGAATTTAATTTACTTTCAAAATACTGTAAAAAATAAAAGAAATAATGATCATAAATCATTGTTCTAAATCCTTGCATTAATTCATTTTTTGAAATCAAAATCTTAAATGTTGATAAAGATTTTCTTTCCAATCCTTATCTACTTGAATAAAGTTCTTCCTCCAGAAAGGAATTTGATATCTTTTACTTTTTAATATGAAATTTTATGTTGCTCGCATGACAAATAAAACTATAACTCATTCTTATCACATTTCCATAGATTTTAGTATATTTACTCTCGATTTTAGGAAATTTCATTTTCTCCTTTCCCTACTTGATTAAGAATAGTCTTTAACTCTAGTTTTCCTACTTCAAAGTTATCCATAGCTCGCCTTTAAAGTTAACAATATTGGCGAATAGAGCTGTCAACTTCACAAACAATCTAAATAATAAAATCAAAACTCAGATAAATTAAATACAGAAAAGTGCATAAAACTCAGAAATAGGAAGATCTAAATCATGGACGTTAAATAAATTCAATATAAATTTTTAACAAAATTAAAAAAAATCTAATTATTAAAAGACGCCAAAGGAGATGGAGTTGCTGATGGAGCTGATTCGGATAAAAAAGGGAAATAAAAAAGAGTGGTAGCAGAAGACGACGCACTGGCATCGGCTACTACAGTTCTACTAGAGCAATCTAAGTACTATATATCACTGAGGGTGACTAGAAAATGGCCACCCTATGACTACCGCCCTCAGTCAAGGAGGGTTTGAACGGCAGGGATTCCTATTGTCCTGTGCAGTGAGTGGCAACGCCCGCGTCCTCTTGCGGCTATCGGCTGTGGGCCCCTGGCTAGTGGTCAATAGATATAGAGAGTGCCGATGATGCATTCGAGGGAGACCGTATGAGCCCCCATATTTATGAGTGGGACACTTGATTGCTTTTTTAATCCTCAATACAAGTCAATTTAATTAAATATTTACTCTAAATATATCAGCATAAATAACTTTGTCTTAATAAAAAGAATGTTCTACTATAGTTACAATTTCAATTTTTAAATTTAAATGAATGAATAAATTAATCACACGATGCTTAAGAGCTGAATAGTCACTTCTCGAGATTAATAGTGATGCAATTTTATAAAACATTCACGAATTTAATTATTCAAAAGTATCTAATTAACTAAATTATCACTATTTTTTGAATTCTTTCTATAGCAAAAATTTTAGTAATTGTTTGATTTTTGTATTTTTATTTTCCATGACTTTCTTTTTTCCAGTTAGCTTTCATCTGAATGTAACTGAATAAAAAGGATTTCAGATTGAACTTATCCACTTTAAGATTGATTTATCTCAAGGGAAAGGGAATGCGATCGATATCTTCAAAAATATTAAGTAAGAATGCAATAGCGTTAAATTGGGAAACACATTCTTGGTCTAGATTAAATTGTTCTAGTCTCATTAGAAAAGGTTTCATCATGGAATAAAAATTCTCATGCAAGATAAAACTTTCCATCATGGATTTAAGAGTAAGACTCTTCAAATTTGGCAAACTTTGCAAATACTATTCCATTATTTCAGTACTTTTGATGTGGCAAGAGTCCATAAATAGATGCTCAACACTTTTCATTTAGTAAAATTTTATAGAAATTAAGTGACTATCAAAAGTTTAATCAATGCGACTACGATCTCAAGATAACTTAAATAATATTTTTATGCTATAATTTTAATTATTTCTGCTCATTCGACAATTGATGAACCTAGAAGACGCAAGCACATCGCATAATAAATCTTGTAAGTCTACTTTTTAAGATAATTCTACCATCTCTTCAATTCGAATCCAATGCATTGAGCCTCGATCATCTTGCATTTTTTGTGATCCACTCTAACTTGCCTGGGTATGAAAAATTGAAAGGCTTGACTTGAGTCAAGCTGAAGCATAATTCATATTCATACAATCTAAGTTAAAGTTCTTACATTTAAAATTGAGCGCTAAGTAGTAAGCGACCGATGAATGCATTCTTCGTCTTAAACAAAGTTGTAATTTGTCTAATAAAGATAGATGCAGTAAATGCTACGACTTCAACATGCTTTAATAAATTTTCCAACCATCAATTTTTAAGCCGGTCTTCATCCTGGGCGGATTCTGCCCTTGATCCACAAGGGGAATTTAAGCAATCAAACCTTATAATATCATTTATAGCATCATATACTATCTTTGATAATTCATACTTATCAGCAAGAGCTAAGAGATGATCTTCTCTTGCTACTTTTGAGGAAAAGAATACTATTAAGAAAGATAATAAATTTCTACTATTTTTTTCCGATATAAATCGCTAGAAAAGCTTTATTAATGCACTATATAATCGCTATAAAATCGCTATAAAATAGCTATAAAATCGCTATAAAATCGCTATAAATGCGCTATAAAATCGCTATAAAATCGCTATAAAATCGCTATAAAATCGCTATAATATCGCTATAAATGCGCTATAAATGCGCTATAAAAGCGCTATAAATGAGTGCTGAAAGCTATCAATCAATCAACTTGATTTTTCTAAATTGTATTAAATTTCCAATGCTTAACCTATCTCTATATTTTAGAGAGAATCGAAGGAGGAAACCGATCAGAGGCTTCAGATTTGAAAGCTTTCAAAGAAGTAAGAAGAGTCGAGGATATGGTCTTACTTCTTCGCTTCAGGACAATGAGCCCTACTAGCGAAAGTTTACTTTACTTCAGCTATTCTTGAATTAGCGAGCTCACAGGTCTCAGCCCAAGAGTAGTAAGAAATCACTGCCAAGAAGCAATTGCATAAAGGAGGAAAACTTCCCTTGAACCACACTTACTAAAAAGGAAATCTTCATTTACACCCGAGCAAATAGAGTTCATGATCTCACAGCACACACTGGTTTAGTAGGCTGGCATGAGCCTTGCAGAGAGGTGTATCATGTTCCATCGCAAGTATCCAGATTAGTTTATCTCTTCTTCTTAACTAAGAGCAGTCTATATCAAGAATCACATAAAGAGAAAGGCAATTGTTACTCTGAAATATCAAACTCCTAAGTAGAAGGAGAAAGTTTCAATCCTAGAGTAGTAAATGCTGCAGTCAATCCAAGCCTCTATTAACAATAACAGAGAATTAGTGTTCTTAGATGAAGTAATGTTTACTATATCAACAAGGCTCAAGCTCGACTATAGCAATAGAAATGCTAATATAGAAGTCAAAGACAAGCTACAAAACTAAGAAAGCCTTGCTGTGATTTGTGGAATTTCTATTTCACGAGGAGTTGAACTTTATTACATCCACGATAAATCAATAGACACAGATAAATTTTTTGACTACATCCTCGGCATCAAGGACATCTTCAAATCAAAAGACCTAACAATAGTTCTAGATAACCTAAGAGTTCATCACAGCAAGAGGATTAAATCCCTTAGCAGTGAACTCTCGATTGAGTTAATATTTACGCCTCCTTATTCACCTCAATACAATCCTATCGAAAACTTTTTCTCACTTTTGAAAAACTCATACAAGAGATTGAAGATGAAAGCGTCTCAAGTGAATGAAAAGATTAACCCTAGAAAACTAATTCATCAGTCCTTTGCTAGTATCGATAATGAAACAGTTAAAGAGCTATGTTTGAATAAGATAAAAAAGTTAGGCTTAATTTTTTAATGAACTAATTGTTTAATCAAATATTGAAACGAAGTTTCGATATAGTATGTGCTATTCCTTCCTAGTTGAAATCTTGAGAGTTATTATGAGTTGTTGAGTCTATCATCATTTAATTAGAATTACTGCTTTATTTTTAGGCTGAGCCAGGTCCCTCATTTGTTTTGAACCTTTTCAATGTAGTGACGGGAGTAGGATTAGGTTTCTGCCTTTTAGCTTTAAAAATCTTTGCTGACTGCTTCATCAGTTGCAGAGTCCTCCCGTTTTTTTCTATAGAATGTATTTAGGTTGATTGAAAAATTTACTTGAAATGAAAGGATGGCTTGTAAGCTAAGTCAGCCATTCATCTGAAATCAAAATGAAGTCATTCTTAACTTGTCCATCTCCAGAGAGGTTTCTCTTTTCCTATGTAGCTCTGACTATGTGAGAAAGGTAATCTGGCTAAAGAGTGTTGACAACATTGAAGAAGTAAGTCCTGTCTATCGGCTTCTACTTTTCATCCATGTCAGGCAAGTATATAAGTAGTTCACTGTCATCTTTGATTCCTTTGAAAACGTGCTTCACTGATAGTTCGTCATACTTTGGTACCTTTGTCATTTTCACATCAGCCATCATGAGTAGCTTCTTTTCTCCTTTGAGAATTTTTCTAAAATAGTCTTTGTTGACTCCCTCGATCGGTGGTAGATAATAACACACTGAAAAAGCATAATCATCAATTATTGGTTACAGATTTCTGTGAAGTATGTGTAGAGGTCATGCTTGGACCGAAATCTGCCGATCAAGTCAGAGGCACCCACCCTCATTAAACTCTCATCCATTCCATTCTCGAAGGATTGCTCAAATGCACTCCACGTCCTTCTTTATGAATTCATCTTTGTTTGAGAAAGTCTAACTCTAATAACTAAAAAATATTTAATAACAACTTAAACACTATAGTAAATAAGTGGATTAAACTCATAATCCAAATGAGTAATAAAGAAGTTTGTATAAATTAAATACATTACACATTACTTTGCTTTAAAAAATGTTTATGTTTTTTTTCTGATCTACACCTGAATCGGCCTCCTTCATGCTGTTTTATGTTTCTTTTCTGATCTGAAGTGAGTTTTTTCTGATCTTAAAATGATTAAATTTCGCATGCTTAAATTGAGTGTTTTTATTTTTGTGGTCGCAGCTCCATCTGGGAATGCCTATATAGTAATTAAAAGTTTTATAGTATATTAATTTTAAAGACCACAATTAACAAGATGCACTCAGAAGGCGAAAGCCAAGGCAAGTATGCATCCTCTAGTAGTGAAGAAAGTGAAAGTGATTACAATGATCGCTCTTACATCAGTTCAAGAAAAACTAAAAAATCTAATCGTCGAAAGAGAGATGCAAAACTCATTGACAAGAAAAGTAATTTCCTGTCCTTAATAAGTTTAGATGATAAACTCTGTCGAGATCTAGGATTAGACTCAGCGTCCTAAGACATACTCAGGAGAATCACTAAAGATTTCAAACTTACTTTCAAAGACATCTCAAAGAGTCAAGTCCTTCTACGCCATCCACTATCTTATTATGAACTAGAAGAAATCAAAGACTACATCAGGATCAATAGGTAAAGGCTTGGCTGAAAATCCAATCAAGCTAAAGTTAATAAGTAAGAAAAAGATGATCTTTTAGAATATCTCAATGATCTCTATGAGGAAGACAAGGAGTCAAAATTGAAATTGATCAATTCAGAAAAAGACTCTGAAGTCTCTCCACTTGACAATTCATTTCTCATTCACTCTCAGGCTAAAGTATCTTGGTATGTTCTTGAAAATTTCAGTGCCTTTGGAAAAAAATTCAAAATTCAAGTTCAGAAACAGCTTATTAAGATCTTCGATAAAGACCCTACATTTTTTGAGAGTTGTCAAGAAGAATAATTAATGATAGAATAAAAGAATTTAAATGAGCTTTTTTCGAAAAGAGATGTAGAAAAACTTAAGACTTTACTTTAAGGATATTCAACTGACTAAGTTATAAAAATCCATTTCAACGCATGTGAAGAATTACCAAATCTTAGTTTAGAAGGAAGGACTTTATTTGAAACTCTTTATCCACATCTAAACAAAATTGATATTCCTATCCTTATCCCTGAAGAAAACTTGAGTTTATATCGAGGAATGATTCTTTCTCTATTTAAGTATCTAAAAGACAAAAACCTTTCACTCTCTCCTTCGATTTGTGGAATATTAGTTCATTATCATCCTACAATCATAAAGAACTTTAAATTCGATGAGATCAGCATGCAATCACTCTAGTTGCATTTGAAAGGCTTAGGTCTCTCAAAATCAGAAATAAAAGTCATATCAGAGAATCCATAAAACTATCTATGGCCTTAACAACTACAGAAGCTTCATGATATATAAGACAAAGAAATAAGAGAAAAAATGATAATTCTTTTTGGTATAACCTAAGTAACTCAAGATCCTTGCTTAATCATCAAAGATTACTTGAACTTGTTTTACTAAAAAGAAATCCTCTTTACCTTTATTCTATCGAAGGCAAAGATATAATTACCTATTGAAAGACTATTCCTAGTTTTGCAATAAATGAGTAGCCTTGATTTCGAAGACATGCAGACTGTTTTTTTATTAGATGAATAGCTCTGGCTTAAAGAAACATGCAAATTACTATCTAATAACACTAGTAAATCAATAAAATAAGATAAGTTGAAAGCCAAGGTTGAGTAGTACATGGAAATCTACCTTCAATAGTACAATTGCGATAAAAAGGTTTAAGTTGGATTTATGATCGAGATATCATAAAAACTTGAATCTGTTTGCGACGATTACAAACACAATCTTTATTAAGTCATGATTTCTGCTTGCATCCTTTCTTGTGAAAAAAGTTTAGTGCAATGCCATATGCCAACAGCATCTGGCAAAACTTGGGTGATTGGTCTCATCGCAGAATATTGGAGACAACAAGACAAAAAGATTATGATCATAGTTCCAAATGAAATTTTGAGAATTTAAACACAGAGATGTCTCCAAGCCCTTGGACCGAATCTTACAATTACAACTTTGCAGAAATACTATTCATCCAGATAAAATTACGACATCATGATCATAGATGAATTCGATCATCTTATTAGAAATCTCCCTTTCACAGTAGCTAATGGAAAAATATTAGGAATTTGGGATTTGAGCATAACTTAAACTTACATGTTTAGTGCAACTTGCGATTAAGGGATTGAGAGAATTTTACAGAGAATGGTTGGGAATCCTGAAGTACTTAAATTTTAAAGCGAGCTGGAGATATGCTCTGAAGTAAGATAGGATTTAAGTGGAGAAATCATTCCTTTGAGTTCTCATAAAGAGCGACAGGAATGGCTTGCTGCTCAAATCGAAAAGTTGGGTCCAAACCTTCCCCTTATCATATTTATTGATGAGAGTGAAGTAGAGTTTATAGAAAGATAAGCTGAGAGATGTGGTGTCAAAAGTTTAAAACTAGGAAATAGCATAGATGTCCTCGATGAAATTACTCAATGGAATTGTGGTATATTGATTTTACAATAAGATTAAAGCTTTGGATATAACACAAAGTTCAAGCAAGACTCAAAAGTAATTATCGCATGCGAGATCAACTCCGAGAGTTAGTATTTGCAGATGAGAGGAAGAAGTAGCAGATCTAGGGGATAACTCTAAACTGTTTATCTTCCGATATCGAAGCTCTCAAAAGCCTAAATTCTTTAGGGGATGAAGAGATTGGCTATTGATGAGATGCTTGATCTGGAATAAATTACAGATGTAGTTTATAAAAAGAGAAATTCTAAACTTCTTATTGAAACAATTTAGGGAGCAATGCAAGTAGGTGACAAGTTAAGATCACTTTAGGATCTGAAAGAAATCATGGGATAGAAAGAATTTAGCAATTTTATGAGAAGGCTGGCTTGATTTTAAGCATACTTTAACAAATAGGTTTTTCAATTTAGAAATTTGAAAACATTAATTAATAAGTTGATTAATTGATTAACTTCCAAAATATTTTACTAATTATTCCAAAATTCAATATACTCCAATTCAACAATTTAAAATGACAGTCATGTAAGAGCAAATATTTTATCGCAATGTTTTAGCAAACTTTATCAGGACGCAAAAATTCAAAAGTCTCAATTATACTTCAATACATTTTTTAATTTATATATAAAATTTATATATATTTGTGTAAAAAAAATTGCAGCTTAGTTTCAGAATATAAATAGTTTTAATATAAAAGGTAATCTTATTTAATTATGCTCCTGCCTTCAAGCATATCAATTATTGCGACCTTTTAAAATTTTGGTAAGTTAAAAATCAAATCAGTTGGTGGTAGAGTTCTAAAACAATATCTGATTTAGTCAAAAACAACTTTATTATGTATTTAATTTAATTAAAAACTAGACTTTTTCTGGGAATTCATCCCCATCATGCATTGAATATTAAAATGATTGATGATCGATGGTGAGCAAAATCTAATAAAATTAGAGTTCAGGGGAAAAATAACTTATACTTTAAATGTGTGAAAATAAGTTTTAAGATAACGAAGAGCACCCCTCTTTAATAATTTACTTTTCGTGTTTTCTATTAGCAGTTGTATTTTGAGTATGAGGGGAGTCTCTTTTTAATGTTGTAGTCACTGAAAGTTTATCTTACATATTTGAGGACTCTCTTTTGCTAATGCACCTCAAAAGCATGAACATTTAAATTTAGTTATGTCACTCCTTGAACTTTTAAGGTTAAGATGAGTCTCTGCTGATCTGGAGATCGCTTATTTGTTCTTCAACTTTCCCCTCTGCTGCCACCTTCAAGTTCTAGAAGTTAAGCTTGTTTTATAGATATATTAGTTTTTGTTGTTATTAAGATAGAAATTTTAGTTACTTATATAGTTAAAGCGAATTATATTGTGAATTCACTGAACAAGGATGAAAGTAATTACTTCTCTTGGAAAAATCAATTTAAGATAAACAAATAATATCCTCATCCTATAATTATATTTTATAATATTCTTAAGTTGTCAATTTATATTCAATTTAAAGTTAATTTGAGCATCAAATAAATTATAAGATATAAGAGCTGATAGCATTTATATGATGGTTTATCCAAAAACAGCCTATTCATCTAAGATATTTATATTTACAAATAATTTGTTCATAATAACGTCATTATTCATCAAAATAAGATAATTTAATCACAAAAAGGCAATTATAAAAATTAAAAAGCTTGTTTGAAATAATTTTAGTTAAAATCTTATTTTGCTTTAAAATTATAAGCTAAATACCGATTAAGAGTTAATATTTTAACATGAAGGGAAAATTATTTTCTAAAAAGCACCATTTAAAAACACTTTAGAGAAAACCAACTTTTAAATATATATTCATAATCTCATCATCTTGAAAATAACAAAATTAAAGTACCCTAACATAAACGCAAAAATTATTGGAATTTTAAAATCAGATATAACAATTTTTTTAAAAATTATTTTGATTGTCTGTCTCTTCTCTATTTCTTTGGTAAATCTAAGTTTAGAAATATTCTTCAATATCTAAAATACTCTAAAAGAGCATTTATATTTCTTGATCTGAAAGCTTTTAGATTGAATAACTTATTCAATCAGATAATGTTAAAATATACTCTAAACAAGAGTTTGAGTAGTCGGTAGGAGTCTTTTGATAATTCTGAGTACTTATAATAACATATTCATCAGGAATATCATCATTTTCAGCTTAAACTTGCTACTCAGCTAGATATTATAAAACCCTGGGAAGTGAGGACGGATTCAGATTTATAACATAGCCATTGCTTAAATCTAAGAAGTCCTTTACTCTAAGCAGATTTTGCCGATCAGATTTACTAAGGAGAGAAATGCATCTTAGGAGTTTTTCTATAGAAAGAAAGCTATATATTATCAGCCTGCAGTTTTTGTTATTCATTTATATCCAATTTCAGATATATTTATTTTAATTGAAAAAGCAATTTTATTTGTTATATAGAAATTGTATTAAAATTAAATTATAAACATTAAAGTACATTTATTTGCATTTTTGATTGTAAAATTTACAATTTAGGTGCTTTAAATAATACCGGTTTAAGGCAGCTAATTCATATTTGATTCATAGTATTTATTAAATATTTTGCAGCTGAGTAGGATTCATAATCTAAATTTGTATTCGAACTTATTAAAAGCTTCGTCATTTAAAATTGATAGCCTTAATTTGATGTTAAGATTCTCCCAAATTGTATTTAGGCTCTTAAAAAATTTTCTTCAAATTTTCTTTATTTTGAGATAGACTTTTCTTTTCAAAAAGATACAACTTCATACTCATCAATCTAAAATAAATTTCTGCCTTTAAACTGTGGTAAAGAAAAAGTTTATCGTTCTTTTTTGTCTAATTATTGCACTGAGAAAATGAGCATTCAGAAACTAAAAGTTTGAAATTAATTTAAGCTTTAATTTACCCTAGCGAATGATACTAACGATTGTAAAGATTCTAGAAGATAAATCTTTTTTTTAAAAAGCAGCCTAAACTGAATTCATTTAAAATTAATAATCATATCCTCATCATTTTCAAATTGACATGACTTCATTATTTAAAAGGGAAAATGCTGAGAAGAAGTCAGCAATTAATTATTATTGGAAAAATTTTAAATGAATCCTAATAAATTATATAGCTTATCTAGATAAAAGGAAAGAATTATTTGGAATTAAGCAGTAACTCCAGAGGGCATGATAAAACACGATCATAGTAGGTGCAACTCCTACCAATAAACACTTGTCAGCCCATAACGTCATTTAATCAATGATGAATCATCGCTCTCTTTATAAGGGACAAAAGAGAATCCCCTGTGGTACGTCACATCTGACTCTTTTGCCAGCTCTCACTCGGAGTACATCTCAATCTGAAGAGTGATGGAGTTGCATGAGTTGGGATTCAGAGATCTCAAGCCAGAGAACATCATGATAAACTTTGAACCAGTCAGAGCAACTGTCATAGACTTCAACAGAGTAGTAAGAAGAGAAAACATTGAGGAAGCATCGGTGCGAGGAACTGCAGGCTACTTCCCATAGAGACAGACTTGGCTCAACGGTTCAGTGCAGTGGGACATTTGGTCTATAGTTGCAATCATACTTGAATACGATATGAAACCAGAGGAATTCTACTAGTGCGAAAGTCCACCTCAGCCAGCCGCCCCATGTGCCTTCATTCAAGACATAAACCTCATTCCCTACTTGGAGAGTCGACTCCCTCAACCAAAGGTGAAGGCTATCAAGAAAGTCAAGCCATTCAAGCTTTGCACAAAATAGAATATATCATACAAGCAACAGCTCTCTGCAGTCTACCTCAGGTTTGGATTACTCTCCGAAAATATGTATGGTCTAAGCAACTTCGTTGATGGATTCTCTTTTCCTATCCCTCTCATCTCTCCTCATACTTCATAAGAGAATCAGTTTTCTCAAAAGCATAATGCGCACTCCCTCTCCCGAAAAGGCTCTTGCTATGCTCTTCAGCTTATCTACTCCTCAATTCAGCAAGCGGAACTCCACTCTCACAAGTCTCCAGCTTTTACATATCTAATATGATCTTATGGATCCCATAAGATCTATGGAAAGCCTCCCTCCTCATATCATAGCCCTTATCAATCTTTATCCTGTATGAAATGACTCCACAGCATATGTTCCTCAAACTTCTTGCACTTTAGGCTCGCCAAGCACTTCATTTGGTAACACTATAGTACAGCAACTACAGTATTTTTATAGCATATTTTTTCATGAAATTTTTACTTTAAAAATATTTTATTAAAAATATTTGTCTAAAAAATTGCTTAAAAATTATTTTTAATTTATGAAAAATATTGCTAAATAATTTACCTTCAAATTTCAAATGAAATTTTAGAAAGACTCCTATATTAATTCTACTTGATAATTCTAAACTTTAATTAGCCATTTGAGTAACTTTAAAAATATTTTATGTTGAAGTCCACAGGAGTACGCCATTTAATCTTTACTTTAGGAAGTTTTAATCTTCTAATTATTAGACTCTACTTTATTCTAAGATTTTTAGCTACCTCTATTACACAAATAAACTCCTAATTTTTAAAATAAATAAAGTGTATAATAAATTAGTTTATGGTTATTTATCCACTCTAAATTTAAATTTATTATCAGTGCCCTAATTATATTTATAGACGTTTTTAAAATTTTCTCTTTTTTTCCTAATTTTTAAAATTTTTATCTTTTAATTTTAAATTAATAAATTAAAATATTTTAAAGAATTAATAAAAGGGGTTTAATTTTTGAGGTTTTTTTTAAAAACTGATCTTATTTCAAGAAGATCTCTTCATTCAGGAATTTAAAATTTAAATGATAGATTTTCCATCCTTGAAATTCTACATGAAGCTAGAATGAGAAGATTATGTTTTCTTTTAGGATATTTATTTAAATTCTAAGGTAATTACTCTAATCATAAAAAATGTGCTTATTATAAATAATTTTTAGTTTTTTTATTAAAATAAATTCTGTTTGGATCTCAGAATATGACAATTGCAGTATGACTTTTACATTTTATGCTCATTTATGTTTAATTTTTTATTTATTAAAACTCTTGATAAAAACAAACTTTCATTGAAAAGAAATTCGAAAATTACTGATACTAAAATCAAAGTTCATCATCTTTCCTCGATTTGTATAATATAGGTCGAATATTAATGAATTAGAGAAATTAAAAAAGAGATGTATGTGTTTAAGTATCTGGGAATAAATTAAAAACATCTCTAGATTAATAACTGCCAGAATGTATCATTGCATACTTTTAAAAGCAACTCCATCAGTTTTTATTTTGAATTATTTGAAGCATCTCTTATTTATTTTTCAATTTTCCTCTTTTTGGACTATTCTTCCGCCCATCCATTTTCCTCATCTTCTTCATCATCATTGTCATTCTAATTATTTCTGTTAGTATTTATACTTCTGCTGCTGTTATTGTTAATGCTATTACTGCATTTTTGCTATAATTATTGGTCAGAAATTTTTTTTAAAAAAGAGGTTTACTAGTGGAAGCCGAACTCTGGTCCAAATATTTACTCATCTAGTAGTTAACCATCTGATTACTAGGTCTTCATTTATAATCTACTTCTTTATTTCGCTCAAATATCTCTTACTCCCGATCACATAATCATATTCTTGCTATAATATTATTGTTTATTCTTACCTTGTATTCATTCAAGCCTTTATATCTTTTCGATGCAACCTTCTGATAATCAATTTCTCTCTATTAGCATTCTTCCTTGAATTAATCGTCATCCATTTTAACTTTTGGTAAGATTTCGAAAAAATCTAGATTATTTTCTGCTTCTCTTTCTTGTTCCGCATATATAATAGCCTTTAGATAAAGCTTGAATTTTTCAAATTTAGTTTGAGGTGGTCTTTAAAGAGTATTCAAGTACTTTGAATAAGATAAATCATAGCTGCAATCTTTATAGTGATAAAAGAAATAATCGCAGGATAAATTAAATCTATCAAAGAACTTATCAACTCAAAGACAGTTAAATTTAAATCACAGTAATTTATTAGCGATAAAAGTTTCTCTTCTTACTTTGGTTTTCAGGAAGGAATAGATTTTTTAAAAAAAGTGGCAATCTTTTCCTTCCCTGATATCTTTATAGTTCAGTTGTCTGTAACTAGTTGGAGGATAAGCAAAAAGTATATTAAAATTACAAAGTTTCCTGCTATCTAATAAGTGAAAGTTATTTAGTGCCTAGACCTTAGTCAATTTGCCTTTTACGTATATTAATAACGAGAAACAAATTTTCAATTATAAAGATATTCTCAAAATTCTAAGTTTCTCTTTGATTCAAAAGAATTTGCCACACTTTAAAATAACATTTTTCAACAAAAAAAGAAAAATTAAGTTATAATAAACAACATGAAACGAGTCATTAAATTTATCATTCAGTAAATAATAGTCTAAGATTTTTTTAAAAATCTTTTTTTAATTATTGCTCATGATAGCTTTAATTTGAATAATGGTGTCTCTTAGGGCAGTCGATTAATTATTCCCACTTCTAAGAATAGATTATAGTTGGAAGTATTGTTCTAAGTATTTTTTTATATCAAATTTTTCAAAAACAATTAGATTAAGTTTTCTCAACTTTAATCCTTCGATGTTTATATCCTCATGAAGTTGAATTAAGAATTCTGCAGTGTCAAAACGATTATTTGGCATTATTTTAAGACTAAATTTGTCTAGCTTCATTAAAGAAGGCTTTATTAATGGGTAGAGGGTAGCATCATTGAAAGAATCTCTCATTAAGAACAGATATAGTTTCTTCAAATTTGGAAAGCTTTGCAAATAGTTTATGACTTAATAATCCTATACAACAGGTGCCACCAATTCCAAATTCTCGACGGTATGCATAGTGCCAAAATTAGTCAAACTCCAATTCAAAAAATTATTATCCAAGTAAACGATTTTAAGGTCATTAATGGCTATTTTTTAAGCTACCTCAATAGGCTACACTTATCTCATCTAATCACTCAAATATAATATTTAGTTTAATTTTAAATCTTCAGTCAGATTTACTATTACTGTGTAGGATTTCAAGATTAAAGGATAGAAAAAAAATTTGACTTTTTTTTTAAAGAGAAATAAGTGAAGTGAATCGTGGGTTATAAGAATAAGATCAAAGCCCAATTCTTAATTAGAGATGTGATTGGGACTATATTAAATAGAGATCAGTGATTGGCTAATAGAGTTTAATTCTAATATAGATTGGCTTTTAATATAATGATCTGAGCTATAATTAAAACCCTAATGTTTAATTGGATTTCCCTCTAGAGATCAGTGATTAACCAATGGGGTGTCTAAATTTTATTAAAACCTAATCTTTTCCTATTTAATAAATCAAATATATCATACCCTACTTTTCTTCTTAAACCTTAAAACATTATCATGGACTCTAACCTCTTGCTTAAAGACATATAAATTCTTATTCTTATAACCCACGATTCACTTCCTTTACTTCTCTTTATTTATTAAAAAGATTAAGATAAAAAAAATATGAACCTCAGGACGAAGACGCGCCTAATAAATACAAAACGTTAAATATAAAAATTTGATTCTATTGTTAGAAAGTGCTTGAACAATAATTTATCTTCATATGGATACACACTTATAAGATAAGGATTAAAAAGAATTATTTGTCATATAAATCCTCATTTTCAACCTAAACTTGAAATCGTTTTCTAGAATATATTTAAGATAAAAAAGTGCTTTCAAAATAAAAATTCTTTCCCTTTATAATAAAAGTTTAATTATATTTGAAGTTAATAACACTAGTTGGCCTTTATATAAATCAAGATAATTCAATTTTTCTGTTGTCTTTTTTAAATAAAGCATTAATAAGGAAAAAATATTGAATGCAATTATGTCTGCCTTTAAAATTTCTAAAATAAGTATAAAATGAGTGAGAATAAGGTATTACAGGAAGGAATTACTAAGAAGTAATACAACTTGTTGTATTAAAAAATAACTTTGTATTCCAAGTATTTTGTATATAAAAAATATAATTTTTTTAATAAATAAATATTGAAAAGAAAATTATAAATTATATTGGTATTACAGAACAAAGATTATTTAAAAAGTTTTTCGAAGAAAAACATAACTATTTATCTTATTGCCTTTACTCTATATCATTTTTATTAAAGCAATGCTATCTCAATTGATCAATAGTGCATGTGGATTATACTAAAACTGAGTATAACTGTTTCACTTTTGCTCATTGTCTTCATGAGTGCGCAAGATCCTATGCAGGTTCGCCTATGATTGCTCTATCGTTTTCATTTTTGTACTACTTCTTTTTTTAGCACATTGCCCCGCAAAGTTAGGACGTTTTTACTATTTCACTTACTATATGATCTCTATATATCATCACATCTATATCCTTTGATGCGAAAAGTATATATTATATAATATTACTAATTTAAGCTTGATTTAGCAAAACTTATTTTAAAATTAATTGCTGTTAATTTACGTTATCTATTATCTATCTGCTTTTCCCTTGTTGATCATGAGTTTCCTGGCAGTTGAGAAAAGTGTCCATTTGGGACGATCTAGGGCTCATTCGATAGCGCTTGCAAAATTAGCTGGACTTTATCCTGTGCGTTGACCCTCTATCTGCTCTCCTGATGGAGTTAACCGGACTTTAATGTGGTAGGTGCCAATTGTTCATAAATGCAACCTCCTAATTAAATTGCCCTAAAAAATTGAGGATTCAGCCTGCATGCACAGGATCATTCTTTCTCCCCTTGAAATCAGCTTCTCAATGATACCCATATTGCTATGGTTTATTAAATATTTTTAGGCCTCAAGCACCTTCATGACCATAACATCATTCATAGAGATATCAAACCTTTAAACATACTTATAGATTCAAAAGGCAATATAAGATTAGCAAATTTTGGATAAAAAAACAAAAAAAACTAAAAATTATTTGAGCTATAATAAGGAAAAAAAAGTTTTTTTAGAGATGGTGCTCATAATATCTGAGAAACAGAATGGTTTTTAGAAATTATTTAAAGTTTAATTATTATAAATCACTTTTTTTGAAATTAATTAGGTTAACTGTCAATTAATTAAAAAACTTTTACCCGCGGGGTTCGAACGACCGTCCTCCAATCATTAATCAGACTTCGCTCCGCTCAATGGTATTTCTACTATTGAGTCTGATTAATGATTGGAGGACGGTCGTTCGAACCCCCGCGGGTAAAAGTTTTTTAATTAATTGACAGTTAACCTAATTAATTTCAAAAAAGTGATTTATAATAATTAAACTTTAAATAATTTCTAAAAACCATTCTGTTTCTCAGATATTATGAGCACCATCTCTAAAAAAACTTTTTTTTCCTTATTATGGCTCAAATAATTTTTAGTTTTTTTTGTTTTTTTATCCAAAATTTGCTAATCTTATATTGCCTTTTGAATCTATAAGTATGTTTAAAGGTTTGATATCTCTATGAATGATGTTATGGTCATGAAGGTGCTTGAGGCCTAAAAATATTTAATTAACCATAGCAATATGGGTATCATTGAGAAGCTGATTTCAAGGGGAGAAACAATGATCCTGTGCATGCAGCCTGAATCCTCAATTTTTTAGGGCAATTTAATTAGGAGGTTGCATTTATGAACAATTGGCACCTGCCACATTAAAGTCCGGTTAACTCCATCAGGAGAGCAGATAGAGGGTTATTGCGCAGGATAAAGTCCAGCTAATTTTGCAAGCGCTATCGAATGAGCCCTAGATCGTCCCAAATGGACACTTTTCTCAACTGCCAGGAAACTCATCATCTACAAGGGTAAAGCAGATAGATAATAGATAACGTAAATTAACAGCAATTAATTTTAAAATAAGTTTTGCTAAATCAAGCTTAAATTAGTAATATTATATAATATATACTTTTCGCATCAAAGGATATAGATGTGATGATATATAGAGATCATATAGTAAGTGAAATAGTAAAAACGTCCTAACTTTGCGGGGCAATGTGCTAAAAAAAGAAGTAGTACAAAAATGAAAACGATAGAGCAATCATAGGCGAACCTGCATAGGATCTTGCGCACTCATGAAGACAATGAGCAAAAGTGAAACAGTTATACTCAGTTTTAGTATAATCCACATGCACTATTGATCAATTGAGATAGCATTGCTTTAATAAAAATGATATAGAGTAAAGGCAATAAGATAAATAGTTATGTTTTTCTTCGAAAAACTTTTTAAATAATCTTTGTTCTGTAATACCATTTAAAATTAAATTAAAATCTATGATAGTTTTCTAAGTAATTTTTCTTTCTTTTTATTTAAATTGATAATATTTATCTAACTTATTATTATTAAGTTTTAATTAAAACTGATATATATATATATATATATATATAATATATATATATTATATATATATATATATATATATATATATATATATATATATATATATATAATTATATATAATATATCTATATATTAGTATATATATTTTGGAGTTTTCAACGCAATTTAAAAAATGTTAGTTTTAATTTTAAATTACTTACATAGGATAATATGGGATGAATATGATTGCATTATAACAATTGAGATTATCAAAAATACAATTTGTTTTGAGCCTGTGTACTGGCTAGATATTTACAGCCTACTTCTTCAGTATTCATTCTAATTTCAGCGTTTATTTGCTCATTATAATTTGACCTTGAGTATTCTCCCTTCTGAGTTTCAAAATAAGAGTCTTTTCAAAGGATCTTATCTAGTTTAAATAAGTTTAACTATAAGTAAATTTACCTTATGACTGATTTACTCAAGCTTCTTAAACTTCTTATGTCATATACTCTTGAAGGAAGTTCTTTACGGGAGCGAAATACATTATCTACTCAGCTATTGATGATCCCATCTCTATTTTCTCTCTTAATATTCTAGCCTAAAAGAAACAATATTATGGTGAGAATGAAAATTATCATCGCTAAACTATTTACTAAAAGCTCAAAAGCTTATCAAATAAAAAAGGTTTACTTGATCTGTATACTTACCATTTAATTTTAGAACATGCTAGAGGGAGGTAAGTCAAAGTGCGCATCGTTCTACTCTTCTTTCATTTTTCTCTAAATTTATTTGATTATGAATATTATTTATTTTAAATTTATTCAGTTGACTTATACACTTCTTCTCATTTTAATTTAAAATGTCCAACCTCTGATCAATTAATTGTATTCATCCTATAACTGATTTTCTAATTCAGTACGATAAGTGCTGTTTTAAGAAATTGATTATTAATTATATTCCTAAAATTTTACTTTACTTTAATTTTAAATTAACTCCATTATTTGACTTCCATAATCACACATCTGAATTGCAGTAAGTTATAAAAGGATAGGTTTGTTAGACTATATCTTTGGTATTTTATCTCGTTTAAAAAGACTCTTTTTATTTTGGTTAGCATCTACACTACTCTGTCCCCAACTTAAGTATTTTCACCTATAATTGAGATATTTGCCGATATTTTATCTATCATCAGTTTAGCTTCATTCATTAAATTAAACTACTTTAAGTACTTCATATTCGAATTTAAGTAAATAAATATTGATAAAATAAAAATCAAGCAATTATACTAGACAATTCAAAAGAAAACATTTCTGAAATACTTGCTCATTATTGTTAGATTACATTTGAATACTAGTTTGATTTATAATTTTGTTAGAAATATATATTTAAATTTTAGCCGCTGATGCCAGCCTCCTCAATTAAAATAAAAACGCAATTTGACAGAGTTGGTATGGGAGGTAGACCCAGCTAGTTTGAACAAGGTGGCACCAGCCTACTAGCAGCACTCAGCAGCATCCTCTTATCCCTCCAGGTAGCCGATGAGATAGCTGCGGTTCCAAGAATCTTTGGCCATCTAAAGTTCTCACCTCGGCAAGTCCGAGAGACTTCCCCCAAGGTCAAAGTGAAAGCCAAGTCTTCAGAGACCTAGAGAACCGAGGAGGGTACTGCATGTAATCTGGTGGCACCTTGGTCAAACCGGCTGGGTCGACCTCCCCTAACAACTCTGAAAAAATGCGTTATTTTTAAATTGAGGAGGCTGGCATTAGCGGCTAACATATTAATATATTTCTAACGAAAATTATTAATTCAAACTAGTATTCAAATGGAATCTAACAAGAATGAGCAAGTATTTCACTAATGTTTTTTTTTAAATTGTCTAGTATTTTGATGGAGTTTTAAGAAGATCCAAAAAATACAACGTTTAACAATAAATTGACAGCAAAAATTTATAAATAAAGTCATTATATAATTTGAAATTTATTTTTATTTTAAAAGAAGATCAATAATAATGGTTAAAATTATAACCTTCACTTACTTTTTATAAGCTTATTAAAAGATGAAAATTTAAAAAAAAAATTCACATTTTTAAATCATCGTTACACATTAAAAATTATGAATATTTATATCTTAAAGCATTAGAATTTATTTGATAAAAAATCATTCAGAAATATTTTTTTATCTGATTTATTTGATTTCCTTCGCTATTTGAACAAGATTCTTAAAATTCTTAAGAGTTGAAATATTCTTCAGTTTTTTGAATGCTCTCTTAAAACCATCCTTCACTACTTTTGGTACTTTTAAAGGCTGAGAAGCAGAGACTAAATTTATTAGTGAGTGAGAGGATGTATTCAAAATATTGGCTTTTATCTACTACCAATCGCTAGTGGCAATTATCAATTTCATTTTCATTGTCATTGCCTAGTTGAGAATGTTCAAAATCTCTCTAGTTTTTAATTTATTCATCAGCTAGACTTCTTAAGACTAGTGGGATGGAATACAAAGGTAGATTAAAAGTATAGTCAGTGAAGTCCTTTATTCTTCTGAGATTATGTCGATCAGACTTACTAAGGATAGATATCTTTTTGATTATTTCTTTTACTTGAAGATAGCTGAAGATAGCCAGCTTGCAGTTTGTGTTCTTCATAATTAATTCCAATTTTGGATAAATACTTTTTATCTTGGATATGTTTTATAGTTATTATAGGTCAAATACAATTAGGTAATTTAGTAATTCTAATACAGATAAATATAAAAATTAGAGCATTACTTGCACTGACTCTTATTTTAAATACGCACCTTCCTCATACTTAGTATTATTAGATCTTTTACTTTTATTAGTTTTTTCTTCTATTATTGATTGTTTTGCCATCTCCTTCTTGCCATTAAAACCCTAAATTTATAGTTTAAGTAAATCGATCACATAGCTTAAAGCCTTACTTTAATCTCTGCTTTGAAGATATCGTTTGCTCTATTTACAGTAATGCCTTAATTAACCATAGACAGACAGTGTTAAAAATAGCACTACAAGGACTTTTGGGTTGCGAATCGTCTTTTTTAAAGTCTTGCGTTTTGCCTATGAAGACGTTATATCAATGCTTAAATATGAGCTAAACTCAAGAGTAATCATCATAATTATTGTCAAATAATAAAGGTTTACTTACTTCAGCTTGCTATTCGAATTGTTCCAGTGTTTTTAGTCAGATTGATTCTCTAGTTCCTTCCTATTGCTATTTCTTTCATGTTTATTATTTTGGTAAATGAAATTCTTATCTAAATTTAATAATTATACAGCTGTTGACAAAGGTTAGTAAAACTATACATTTTAAAAAACTACCAATCGCTGATCATCTTATTGTATTTGACCTATAATTAAGATTCTTCTACAATTGTTTCATAGAGAAATATATTATTGCATTTATCTAGCTAAATAAATTAAGTATTTGGATTCTTGCTGAGTTGAAATATATTCCAAATAAACTAGCCCTTAAAATAATAATCAATGAAGGAGGCTGTCTCATATTTTCATGAGCATTTTTTGTTGCTTGGCTTGAATAAGGATCTGAAGTTCCATTTGAAACTGCGCCTACTCTCTCTAATTTGAAGGACTTTGTTTTGATTAATCACTCCACCCTAAGCTAGCTCCACTTCAGCTCTGATAAAGAACTGTAGCTCATTTCGCCATCTTTAGAGATACTAAACTTTCGTTTCGTCTGGGATAGGCTTATAATCATCTATTCCAAAGATCATTTGAGTTTCCTCTGCTGTAAACGCTACAAATTTCACTCTCCCAAAATGTCTTAAAATGTGGTGTTTGGAGAAATATTGAACATAGATTATTCTCAACCAAAGCAGAAGACCAAGCTGGGGCATCAGGTGTTGGCTGATTTGTAAAAGGAAGAGCTGGTTCATTTTGCAAGAGATAAAAATAGAGTATTTATCATGGATTTAGTATAGTGCTTTTGTGAAACTAAACCCATTTTAGATTTTTTAAAAACCACAATTATTTTTTTGATCTTAGTGATATAAACTTGCTTTAAAAAAAATATGAGAGTTAAAAATTTGATATAATGGCTTGAAAATTTTACAAAATGTGGTTATAATAATTATACATTTATCTTTTGATTTTTGAAATTGTAAAAACTATATTAAGAATGTTGTTAATAACGCAATGGGAATAGAAAAATAATAAATAGGGCTATTAGGGAACTCACCCATTAGATATATAACTGTGAGCCTTAATACCTAAGTGATTAATTAGCCAAATTATATATCAAGACATCTGTTATATTAACTTACATCACATTACGAATTTTAGTAATGGAGAATTTTTCTCTCGTATATCCCTACGCCCACTTCTTAAATTTCTTTCTTAATAATTCCCAGGCCCACCCACCAGCCTCGACGTGCAAAAAAACTCAAAGAAAGCAAAGTAAGAATTTAAAATAATTACACAATTTTATATTTACTCAATGTTTTTCAGAATAATTATTATCTTTATTTTTATTCTGTGGAACTCCATCTTATATTGCTCCTGAAATATTTTGAGTTTTTATTTTTCTTGACTTGATCTCTAAAATATATCTATTGAAATTAAGAAGCATATTTATTTGCCTAGTTTGTAGTTGTCTTGCACGTGTTGGGTGGTGGGCGGGCCTGTGAATTATTAAAATTGAAAATTAATCAGAAGGGCCCACAGGGGTAATGGAAAAAAACTCCATATCTAATTTTTTTTAATCTGAAGAAAGTTATATATAGTTAATCTCTATATTTAAATTTTTGCTTACTAATCTCTATTAATTTTTTTTTACTTACTGTTATATGACTACTGGCCTGAATACCCTTAGGGGAATAATTAATTCATTGATTACTTATTCGCTAACTAATCAAAAGTTATTATATTTCTCCAATTTCAAAAATCAAACGATAAATGTATAATATTGTTATATTGATAATTTTTTCTTTAAATTTAGCTTAATATTATTTCCACAGCCACTATTAAATTCATTTATTTGATTTTATGGTTTGGTAGCAGTAAATTAAAAGATTGCAGTTCTTATTCAGCGTCTATTTTTATTAAATTGCTAACTATTAAAATTATTCATTTATATAAAAATCAAATCAACTTTATATTTAAAGATAGAAATTGAATTTATTAAATAAAAGGGAAACCATTTTAAGATGAGGAGGTATAATTAAAAATAGAAAATTTCTTAAGTTATTTCTGTTAAATATAATTTTTAAATAATAATTTGTATACGCAAATACTTTAAGAGGAAATAACATTTATTTATTTTTAATTGTTTTTTTTAATCTTAATATTATCTTCGAAATTATCACTTCTATTCGCATATAAAATCTATAATTTCATTTATTTATTAAGAGTTACAATAAAAAAATTGTTTTTATATAGAGAAAATTTACTTACTTTTAAAGATAATAAATTCTTTATATTTATAGTTTAATTCAACATTTTCGTAATAATTGTATGCATACACTGATAATATTTTTATTTATTAAGGTTAAAAAATAGAACCTTCATTATAGGGAATCAAAATTCTTATATAATTTTTTGCAAATATTTTGCGTTCTATCAAAGACTCCTCAATTCTTGAGAATAACGATTATAATTTTAAGAAATATGATAATCAATAATGTGGTAATAAATAGAATAAACTTGATATCTAGAACAAAAAAGTTGAAATTAGCAGGTTTATAGAAGAAGAAATTTATAGTTGATAGATGGAATCTCTATTCAAATAGGATATAAAATATGATCAGAAATTATTTCGAATTGATAGAAATAATTTAATTAATTGCGATATAATGTTTTAAAACACATCTGATAAGATTTTCACATTTGTGAAATTAAGAAGCAAAGTCATTATAAATAACAATCTCGATATAATAATGTCAAATTGTACTAATCATTAATGCTTTATTTAAGGCTGGAGCATGATATTAGAAATTGAGAGGAAATAAATGATATAGCTAAAGACAAGGAGTGGGTTTTTTAAAGTTAAGATAAATAAAACAAGAAAATAAGATGTGTATGTGCTCCTTAGGCAATATAGGATCCTTAGACTTTTAACAATTATTTCAGTCATTATTTTTTTCTGGCCATATTTTCATCCTTAATGAGCTTTTTATCGAAATACTTTGAAAAGTCTAATGCTTAGACTGAAAACTCTTGATTACTTTATTCCTTCCTTTTCATATATACTAAGAAGTGCCAAAATAACAGCATGATCTCTTATTTATATTTAGATTTTAATCTTCTTGGATCTCTGAGAATTTTTTTTTAAAAAATCAATATGATATTTGAATAATATATAATTATTCTTTTTAGTTTAAATTATTCCTAATGTATATGGAGAAAAAAAATCATCCAGAAAATTAATCGAAATAAATTAATCCGTTTTTCACAGATATCATAATTCTAACAAAATATCTTTGATTTTTATGAAAATAGTATCTCCAATTCTTATCTAGAAGTAATAAGATTCCTCTTGTTTATTCGAGAAACTATTGTATGCTATCTTTTATAAGATGAAAACAATTAGATTATCATGGCAATTTATAAAATTTTTTTTTTAAATTGGCGGAGGTTTAACTGTAATGTATCTAAGAATATTCAAATTATTTCGATCATAAATTCATAATTTCAGAGTGAAAAAATCCATAATCCTGTACTAATATTTATCTTTCGCATTTCTTGCATAAAAAGGGAAGTTAAAAATTAACTTATAATCTTAATTTTATTATAATTTAGAGCTAGAGCAAATCCACTCAAAAATGGCAATAAATTTCTCAAACTATCTGAATATTTAGATTAATTTATTGACTCATTAAGAAAAGTGATTATTTAAATGTAGTTAAGAAAATAAGGAGAGAATATATTATAATTTAAAATAATTACTATTACCTTTAAACTCAAATAAGATTTCAATTTTTCATTCAGCATTAAAATTAGAGAAAAAGAGGAACAAGATTGAACAAAGTTCAAGGATTTCTGAAAGAATTTAAGCCAAAATAATCGGTTATGAGAAGATGAACAACCTAGCAATAAAAGTTAAGGCAAATACTTCAGTGATAAAAAGTAAATTAAAAGAGATAATTATTACATATTGCTCGCAATATCCTAATTGTATTTTACTGATAACATTCTATTCCTTGATACTCGCACGCTTTTTAAAATTAGTCCTCATCCATGGTAAACTCTGAAAAGATTTCTAATAAATTGTTTTTATTTTATTCTTAGATTTCTTGTTCAATATAGAGAATAGCTTTAGATAAAGTTTTAATGTTTCAAATTTATCTGTATTTGATTCTGTATTAATACCACTCAAGAATTGTGAAATAGAATGTTCAAGTCTACAAATTTTATAAGTGATAAAACAACAAAACATCGGATAAATTAATTCAAGCAATGAATTTATCAACTTAGAGACTGTTAATTTTAAGTTATCACCAATTTATTTTTTAATTGCAGTATTTTGCTTTAGGCCTCTAATTTTAAATACTAAAAAGTAGTTTTAAATAATTGAATATATTTGAGTTCCATAAAAGAGGCTGGATTTTCAAGTCTCCTCTCAATATAAATAGACATTTAAACTTAAAACAAAGGCTATTCTTTTAAATAAAAATGATTAACATTAAAATTAAAATTCAAAAGATAAATTAAATTATTAAAAATGATGAAAAATCTTTTTAACAAAAACCAAGCTTTATAATTTAAAATCTCAAATGTTAAAAAAGTTAACCATAACTTCAATATAAGTAATAGTGTCACTTTTGCAAGTTGATCCAAGACTCCCACTTTTCAATTTAGATTTTAATTTAAAGTAACTATCTAAGTAACTTTTGAGTTCAAAACAATTTACAAACAGATTTATTTAACTCAGCTAAAATTGTTCACAATATAAATCCTCTTGAAGTTTAATTAAGAATGATTCGGTGTCAAACCGATAATGCTCTGCAATATTGAGACTAAATTAATTTAGTTTCTTTAAATAAGGCTTTATGAAAGTGTAAAAGTCTTTATTTTGGATAAAATCTTGCTTTCTTGATAAAAGAGATAGTTTCTTTAAATTTGGAAAGCTTTTTAAATACTTTTCAATAGCATTGTTACCATAAATGTCTGGCTCACACAATTCTAAATCCTCTACGCTATGCATTGTGCCGAAATTAGTCAAGCTCCATTTCGCAAAATAATTTTATAGTTAAATTACTCTAAGTTTCTTAATGGCTGTTTTTTAAACTGCTAAAATAGATGGCGATTGCTCTAAACTCTTTTGACATTTCAAAAATAACAATAAATTAAATTTAATATAATACTTAGTCCAAATTTCCTATTGCTGATAAGAAATGCAAGTTTTAAAAGCTGAAAGTAAGTTTTTTTCTTCAGCCATTTTTTTTCGGTTATGAAAAAATAAAAGAAATCCATATTTAAAAAATTCATTTTAGCATCAGATTAATATTTAATTAAACTCCAGCTTTGGATATTTATAATTGCTAATCTGAATTGCAGCAAGTTAAAAAAGTATTAGTTTGGTTGTTTTGTAATATTGTAGTTAATCTAGTTTAGGTAAATTCTTTTAATTTTAGATAGCATCTACACAAGTCTGTAACCATATTCAGCAAAGCTACCCGAAATAAAAATATTTGCAGATATTTTATCTATCATCAAGTTATCTTCATTCATTAAATTAATAAAATAAATAATAAGATTACAAATTACAAAAATAAATATTTCTGAAAAGGGAGCGCAAGGAATGTTTTGATAAGTGTCATAAGTAACAAAGACCATTAATATAATCTTAAAATAATTACAAATAATTTAGATCAAATTTACAACATAATTTGAATTTAAATTCTTAAGCTATTAAATATAACTGTTAAAATTTTAAACTATTTTATAATCATATCTAATTTATCAGAAATGAGGGAAGAGTTATAAGAAATCTATTGACATTTCGATCATAAATTATAACACTCCAAATTTTAATTTTATTATAAATAAAGGCCTTGAATTACGAACTTATCATTAAAAACTCTCTTTCTCTCTATATATTTATTAAATTTATTATAAATATCTAATGGAAGAACATAAAAGCTAAACAAAAATTAAAAAATAAGCACAAAATATTTTTTCGTATTTAACTAATTGATTTCCTACGCAAATAGAAGAAGATTCTAGTAATTTTGAGGAGTTAAAATATTCTTCAGTTGAAAGGAGACTCAATCTAAACTCTTCCACATTAACTTCTTCAAGCATTTAGCTTGAGAATTTATAGCTAAATTCATTAGTGATGGCGAGGATGTAGTCAATACAAGCTTGCGAAGCATCTAATTTAGGCTAGTGGCTTTTTTCATTTTCATTGTCAATGCCTAGTTGAAGATGTTCATAATCTTTCTAGTTTTTAATTTACTCATCGGCAAGACATCTTAAGACAATTGGGATTGTTTTAAGAGGTAGATTAAAAGTATAGTTAGTGAAATCTCTTATTCTTTTGAGATTCTGTCGGTCAGACTTGCTAAGAAGAGATATACAATTCATTATTTATTCTTTTTCAAGATAGCTAAAGATAACCAGCTTGCAGTTTTTGCTCTTCATATTTAATAGCAATAATAAATTAATTTTATGCTGTGAAGGAAATATACAATATCTTTGATTCATAATATCAGTGGCATTACTAAAAATTGAGCTTGTATTAAAATATTAAGTTCTATTTAATGTTGATTAACTACTTTTTCATTCTAAATTTTTTAAAGTCTTCGCGATCAGAAAATCAAATCGCCGCTAATAAGGTTCATTTAAATTAAAAGAAAGACTTCAAAAATATTTCTCAATTATTTTAAACAGATTTTTCGTTTTCAGAGGTATGGCTTAATATTCATTCATCCAAATAAAGTTAGCTTATCTAGGAGTGAATGATAAGAATTAAATATTTTTCTAAATAAATATAGTCATAGATTGTATTTTGATAGTGAAGTTGTAAAAGTTCGCAGGCTGCTACAATGACAAGAGATGGAAAATCTAGCAAGAGATTCTCCAGAAAGGGACGCAGGTTTACCGCTAATGGGTAAGAAGGATGTCTTCACCACCCTTTTTGGGTCAAGTGCAATGTTGCTGAGTGAGCTTACGGTGGATACTACAAAGGCCTTTCCTGACTTCAGTGTTTCATAAACGGAATATCGGAGGGGAGGGTCGGCACAGTTCTACCATCATCAGAAATGTATCAGACAAAATCCGGAGTTTAGGTACTAAATAGGGTGGATCCTTAATTTCTGCCTGGTATAATTGCGGGCTAGATCATAATGTCATGGTTAGGCAGGCACCATCTTTAAATTTCCCTCAATTACGAACTCAGCTACGAGGTTCTATCTGCTTCGTTTTTTTTTGTGGAAATGAGGGTGAGAGAATGTCTGCTCACAAGTTGAGCAAGGATAGCGACCGTCCACTTTCTAATGCTTCACATAGATCTTCCCTGATGTTTTATTTTCTATAATTTTCAATATTCTTGTAATTATAATGCAAAATTTGAATGAATATTAATTATGAATATTAAGGGTATACTTTTTAAAAATATGAAACTAAAAGTTGGTAAATAAAACTAAATATAAAGATCTTTAAATCTACAAAGATAAAATTTAAATTGATTTTTAGATGAGCGATAAATAATCAAAGCAAAATAAAAAAAAATCCAGTAAAACTAGGTTGCATAATCCTAAATAAATCAGTTTATTTATTATTTACTTAATAAATTTAGATATTGAGTGAAAATATAGATATCTAAAATACAATTTTTAGAGCTGAATTTGCTTTTAATTTATTGATTTATTTAATAATATTGAGAAAGAATACTATTTTAGAATTTGAGGTATCATTTATCTAACTGAGTTTTAATAAATAAACCCCTATAATTCCTATTGTCAAAGGTGACAGAAAGAGTGAAAGTTTGATAAAAGAGCAAATTTAAGTGCACACGCCTTAGTAGAGTCGTTAGATCTTACCCGTATATCCAAACTAGATCATAAAAATGGCTGCCTCCATTAAAATGAAACCATCAATTCCACCGCTCTCTTTATGTTCTCTATGCTACTTGCTCATCTTTATCACTAATAGATGCTTACTTCCCCCTTTATATCCTCTCGTAACGAATTTACAGACCTATAGGGCTCTTTACTGATGTGAAGAAATTTCTGCATATAAAAGCTAAATTGTATCCTTAGTAATGTATAAGAGAAAGATATGGGAGCATCCCCTTAGAACATTGAAATATATTACGTCTAAATAAAACAGGCAAGCGAGAAAACATAGATTGATATCTAAGAGAAGTGAGCTGATCTTTATCAAAAGAGTACGACATTTTCAGATCTGTAGTTCTCTTGGATCGAAAATATGCATGGTCAAAGCAACTCCGTTGATGGAGTCTATTTTTCTTCCCTCCTCACCTTTCATTAGTGCCTCCACTTTCTCAAGAATATAATGCGCACTCCTCATCCCACAAGGGCTTTAGCTAGTCTCTTCAGTTTATCAAAAAAGCATTCGCAACCTTCCTCAAAAGTCTTCGGCTTTCACTTCCTAGATATGGCTCTGCGGATCCAACAAAGCTTATGGAATGTCTCAATCTTGATATCTGGTCAGCTATCGATATCTATCCTTTTGGAAATGACTTCTCAACAGACATTTCTCCAACTTCGAACACCTCCAACTCACTTAGTGCATGACTTCGTAACGCTTTAGCGCAGCACTTCTCCGGCCCTACCTCTAACGGTGATTTGTTTAATTAATCCGCTAGAATTCCTTCCTTTTCTTCAAAGACTAGCTTTCTGTAACTAAAGTGAGCCCACTAATCATAGTTTTGAAAGATCTCTGCACATGATATGAGCCTGGGGACTTAAGCGCAGTCTTGCTGAAGAAAATGTCTTAGCCAGAATATTACATATTGAGATCTTTACTTTTAAAATATTTTATTAAAAATAATTTTTTTTTAAATTTTTATATAAAAATAGATCAAATACGTTTATGTAATAGTAGGTTGAAAGAAACAAATCCAAACAAATTAAGAGAGATATATTAATTGATTATTATGTAGCAATTTAATTTAATTATTAAAATGAATATAATCAAGGATTTTTTCAAATATGGTAATGTGTACCGATCTGAAAAGATAATAAGTGTACTTTAAAATAAACCTCAAGATAATTAGTGCAAAACTATGAAGTTCAAGACAGGCAGCATAAGGTAAGTAATATTAAAGTCTTATCTAAATTTATTGTGTTTAATTAAAAAGTTAGATTTATTTTGTTGCTTTATTGATACTATCTTCGAAGTCTACAGATTTTTCCAAAATTATGCATAAAATAGACCACTTCATATTGGTAGATGAGTCGCCTTCTGCTGCGAAATTAAAGTAATTTTAGTTTTTGTATTTGATTCTCTCAATCGACGATCACATAAACGTAATTGACTTATATTAATTGTTTATAAATATAGATCCAAAATGTTTAATTTAAATTTTTTAAAGAAAATTTTTGAAATTTAAATTTAAATTAATTTTTTTTTGTTAATTTTAAACTTTAAAATAAATTTCTTTTTTTGAAAAAAATAAAATAGTTGGGAAAATTAAATAAAAAAGAAAATTAAATTAATTATTAAATTAAAAAATGAATAAATAATGGAGTTAAATTATATAATTTAAAAATTTACCCCATTGTTCAGTTTAAATTGAAGACTTTTCATTCTTGTCTTTTTTTTACCTGAGTCAAATAATAACGCACTTTTATAAGTATTAAAAATAAGTAAAATCATATTGCTGTAAAGGGATTAAATGATTAAAGATGGAATCTATTATTTTCAATAACTATCAAACAATACAGATCAGGGGTGACCCTGCTTAAATGTCACCTTTTGCCTTTCCCCATTTATTAATTTAAAATCATTGATTTTAATTTCAATTCCTATATATTTGCCTATTCTTACCAGCATTTCTTTTTCCCTTTATTATAAAAACCTTTTAATGGTACTTTTTGATAATCAATTTCTCTCTATAAACATACTTTCTTAAATTAATCATCATCCATTTCAAATTATTGTAAGATTTCTTGAATATCTAGATTATTTTCTGCTCTATTTCTTGCTCCATATACAGAATAACCTTTAGATAAAGCTTTAATTTTTCAAATTCATCTAAGATGGGTTTTAAGATTATCCAAGAACTCTTAAAAGATAAATCATAGAGTAATTCATTATATAATAAAGATAAATAATTGAGGATAAAATTAAATCTTCAAAGAACTTATCAACTCAAAGACTGTTAAATTTAAATTCCATTATTTCTTAAATCAAATTTTCCCTTTTAAAAATAAGACTTTCCTTTTCCTTTCCTGATTTCTTTATGTTGCTTTCTCATAAATCATAAAAGGGAAAAGCCAAAATTATTATAAAAAAACAATTTTCTAGAATCTAATAAATTAAAATTATTTAGTCCTTGACTTTCACTTAGATATAGAAACAAAATCTCATTAGAAAAATTTCTCAAAATTTTTAAAAGGGATCCTTTTATTCAAAAAAAATTTTTCATTTAAATATTTTTTAAAAAAGAGGAATAAAATTATATTAAAAATAAAAAAGTCAAAAATTTACTTTTAATTAGTTACTAAATTTATTAAAACTATTTTTTTATTTATTGTTTATGATAGCTTGAATTTTAATAATGGTGTCTCTTTTGGCATTTGATTCATTATTTCCACTTGTAAGTGTAGATTTTAGCTTAAAGTATTGTTGTATGTAATTTTTTATATCAAATTTGTCAATAACAATAAGACTTAGTTTTCTCAACTAGAATCTTTCGCGATTTAAATCCTCTTGAAGTTGAATTAAGAACTTTATGCTGTCAATACCAATATTTTGCATAAGATGAAGAGTAAATTTATCTAGCTTCATTAAAGAAGCCTTTATCAAAGGATAAAAAGTTGTATTTTAGAAAGAATCTCTCTTTTTATCTTCCGATATTAGCAGATGAAATTTCTTCAAATTTGGAAAGCTTTGTAAAAAGTTTACGACTTTAAAATCCTCTAACATAGGTGCCAACAATTTTAAATGCTCTACTGTATGCAAAGTGCCAAAATTAGTCAAGATCCAATTCAAAAAATCATTGTTTAGGTAATCAATTTAAAGGTTCTTAATGTTCATTTTATAAGGAAACAAAATGGGCAATTACTCTTATCTGATCTTACTACTCAAATATAACATTTAGTGAATTTTCCATGAATTTATAAGTAAAGAATATAATCTGTTTTACTTAGAATAAAATTATATACCTATTGATCAATTTGAGCCACCTCTGAGCGGCAGAGATTCCTCCACATTTTCCATTCTATTTTTGAATTGAGGTGAGCGAATATTGATCTCTTTGATATATGCTGCTCAAGACTTAAATAGCTCTTTCCTTGAGTACCTTATCATATATACATCTGAGCCAGTTAATCGTAGAGTAGTGGCAAGGGATCGTGTTCGAGATTTTAGCGAGTCTAATCTGCCCTCCTCGCAGTCTTTTTTTCTTGAGCATCCAGCGTCTTTTGATGTCTCATCCTCGGCTAGCTTTTTTCACTAGCCACGTGTAACTAGCACTTCTGAGCCCCTACTGTCTAATATAGTGACATTCGGGGTGCGCCCCTAATTTATAATTTTAAGTTTATTATTAATATTAGTTGAAAATATTATTTTAAGATACAATTCAATCATCACCTATTTTAATATCATTTTCTTTGTCTACTATTTGTCCTAATCATCTATTCTTTTAGATATTTTTAAAGCCCAAGCAAATTTATTAAAAACAATAACTTTTGAGTTGTGATGTACAGTTTTCTGGATGGAAAAAAAAATTATAAAAATTGTTATAGCAATAAAAAGTGTCTCAATTGACTCACTTTACTCAATTGACTCATTTGGCTCAATTTAATATTTTAAAATTATCTATTAAATAATTCTTGTAAAGTTAATCATGATAATTGTTATCTAAATATTTTTTAGTTTTCTGATGGAGCTCAGATGCCTCAGCTACCTCAACTTTCTCAAATGTCTCAATTGACTCAATTGGCTCATTTGAACATAAATTAAATCAAACAAAAACTTTTCAAAAGATTAATTAATTCACAAAACTCAAAACACTCAAATGTCTCAATTGACTCAACTGACTCATTTGACCACAAATTTATTCCAAAGATGGACTATGACTATTTCAACATCAACTACGAATACTACACTCTTTCAGTTGCAAACATAAAGATAACCTTTTAAAACTATGTGAATGATGTGTAAGATAATTTAAAAATATGCTCCTTGTTCAAACTATTAAAATTAAAGCTAAAATTTTTAATAGAGATGACAGACTAAGATGAGAAAAGGATAAATAAAGCTCAAATTAATTACAACCTAAAAGACCTTATATTGAACATGAGGTACCGAGATGGGCAAGCAGGCATGAATATACCAGTTTACTTCAGCTACAAGCAAATATCTCAGCTCACGGGGATTAGAAATGGCTGAAGTCAAAAGAATATTCACCTGTTTTCTGCAAATCTACATGAAAATATGACTTCGACCTGAGAAAACGAATTAGCTCTTCCCTCCAGAAATATGAGGACGTTATAATTATCTAGCGACACACTACATGCCTTGGGAGTGGAACTGACTTTAGCAATAGGCGGTGTATGGTCCATTCGAACGCTTCCCTCGATTCAAACTATTCCCCTCCTCAGCTTTTGAGATTCTATTTACCTTTGACATGTTGGGGTTAAGCGAAGAACAATTACTGTGACGAAGTACAAAAGTCCAAAAAAAACTCTAAATACCGATTTTGGAGAATGAGATGTTGATCTCAATTCAGAAAGCATCGATTTGCAGTCTGAAATCCCTCCTTCGTTTGATCGAAGTGCTGTCTTACTTTCAAAGGCAACCTAGACTGAGATTAGCCTACATGTAATTTTGTAGAAATTCAAAATAGAGGTCCCACAAGATGAACGCATATCGTTAGGAAAGTTTGGCCCGGTGTTTTTGTGAATTCAAGTTGTCTAAGAGGCCTTGAAATCCTTTGCTTGCATCGAACAAGTCGATGACTACTGAGCAAATTGCTCAACGACTTTCATCCTTGGAGTGGCAAGATAATCTTTGAAGACAGAGAGTTTTAGCAATAGTGACTTGAACAATCTGAGAGTCAATCACAGCAAAGAGAATCAAAAGCCTCTGCTAAGGAACTCTCAATCGAACTTATTTTTACGCCACCCTACTCGCCTCAGTACAATCCAATAGAGAATTACTTTTCTTTGCTCAAGAACTAATACAAAAGAATAAAGCTGAAGACATCACTCAAGAGCGAGAAGATAAATGCAAGGAAGCTCGTACAACATTCATTCAGTTTGATAGAAGAAAGAGTTGTTCGATAGTTATATGTTAATAAGTAAATTAAGTTAGGAATAACTCTTAAGTGAAATTAACTCAAATATTAAATATCATTTTGGAAAGATTTTAAGTCAGACTCTCCTGATTTTGATTCATAACGTTGTGAGCAGTAGCATCAATCATTAGAACATTGGCCTGAATAGGAGTGCTTTTGAGCTGAGCTAGGGCCGTCTGCATTCTTGAATCTCTTCAATGATGCAAGTGGAGGAGGGTTCTACTTCTATCGTCTGGCTTTGAACACCTTTGCTGATTGCTTCATGAGCTAGAGTGCTCTGCCGTTTTTCTCTGTAAAATATGTTTAAGTAATTGAATGATATTTTTACTTGAGATAAAGGGATGGCTAGTGAATTGAGATAGCCATTCATCTGAGATGAGTATATATAGTCGCTCTTGACATTATCACCGGAGGCTGCATTCCTCTTGTCTTAAGTGGTTTGACAATGTGTGCAAGGTAAGTCCTGGCTGGAGTGTTTTGACGACGTTGAGAAGTATTGCCGATACGGATTGGCTTAGACTTCCATATCATCGTCTCGGTAATGAATCTAGCAGATCTCCATCAGTCTCGAACTCCCTTAAACAATGTCGGACTGGATAGCTTCATCGTATTTATGGGACCTTGGCATCTTGAAATCCGAACATCTTCAAGAGTCCCTTGTTCTCTTTGGAGTATCAGCCTGAAGAGTCTCCCGGTTCTCAATCGATCGGTGGCAATGTAGTCAGCACACTAAAAATTAAAAAGTTTTAAAACCAATAATAATTGCTTACGTATCTCGGTGAAGTATGTGTAGAGATCATGCTTCGATCTGAAGCGACCAGAGAGTTCTTGAGGCACCACTCTCATTAAGCTCTCGTCAAAGTCATCTTCATGCGACTGCTCGAACTCAGTCCACTTTCTTTTCTAGGATTCCATATTGTCAAAGCTGAAGTTTAGTTTCGATATGAGATTATTATTTTAACTCAGCTGGATTCATATAGTAAATAGCTTTGATTTACTATATTCCCATATGAGATTGATGGACTTACTTATATTAGAGTGAAATTGAAAATTTTTAGTTTGTGATTTTTTATTAGGACTTTGTGATTATTTTATCAAATTTTGTGATTTTTTGTGATTATTTGTGATTTTTTGTGATATTTTCTGATCTGGGAGTCCTTTTTTGTGTTGGTTTCTGATCTAAGAAAATTGATAATTTGGGTGTGTGATTATTTAATCACAGTGACATTGATGATGTTATTTAGATGATCCCGAGATATCGGGATTTAATAATATCATACTATTAAATAATGAAGGAGGCCAAGGGATCTAAATCTTCGACAGCGGACGACTCCGAGTATCGAAGGGATGGGTCCACGTAGCGAGGATGAAGATAAGCCAGTCACTCTAAACCTAGCAACGCAAACTTGCTTCCAAGCAATCTAAAACTCATTCTGCCTGGAAAGCGAAGTAAGTTTATTCATAAATTAAATGAATTATCTTTAAGATGAACGGTCTATTGGGAATTGGACGATCGAGATGATGAAGAACATCTGTCTCCACAAATCACAAAGGGATTCAGCTCACCATGAAAGAATATAAAAATCACCAACATCTCTTCAAAAGCCAACATCTCTCAAATACGTGAATTGATGAGATTAGAGGGAGTTCATAAGAGTAAAAAGATAAAAGCTCAATAGAAAAGGTGTCGTCCAACTCCTTGCAGCTTAATGTAAAGAGATACGATGATCGAAATTCTAACTATCTCTCGCAATTTCTATCTCCGAGAGTCATAAAGAGGATGGTCTTTTGACACCGCCAGGATAAGGCAAATTTGCGAACCATCTTCTTCTTCATAACCCTGAATGTAGTCCAATAGAATTAAAAGTCTCCAAATTTATAGTTGGAAAACTACATAACGACTATAGAGATGGATCTGAAGGTGAAGTTCAAAAATCAATTAATTGAAAAATTTGATCGACGCAACCCGTCAACTCAATGCTTCACTGCCAAGAGAACCAAATCTGTCTCGAATAAGAGAAGCTTGATAAGCTTTTCAGGAATAGGGAGTTAGACTCATTGAGTTTCGAACTGAGGAAGCTGAATTTTAACTAAGTACTTAACATTCACTTCAGGATGTCGAAGACCCTGACCACTCTTCCACATGAAGGATAAACATTATACTATACCCTCTATCCATTTCTGAACTCGACGAACATTTCAGAAAAGATAGGCGATGCTCAATCAGATATTTTTAGATAAATGATACTAACCCTTAACAGGTACCTGCAGGATAATGATATTCCTTACAACCCACACTTTATCGGCCTCCTCGTTGAGTATTAACCTCTAATGCTTAGAGATAACATGCAACTTGAATAGCACTCTGCATCAATATAACAATATATTAAAGAGCTAGGCTTTAATGAGATTGAGTCTGAGATGATTTCAAAGAACCCTAGGAATTTTTTCTGGCCTGGATTCGTCAAGAAACTTATGAATTGCTCTCAGAAATCTAAGGAGGTTCTCATCGAATTCATATCCAAAGTGTAAGTTCTCTCTGACCCATACGTTATCTTCGATGAGCTACTAGAGCTGCTAAGATGCAGAGACATTCTGTTCTCTCTCATCAACAAGAGGGAAAGAATAAAGCTCCCACTCGAGCGATGTCTGCTCATTCTTCAATCAATTAAAGATTTCTCAAAATAAGATATTGCGACTGTTATCGAGCTTGATGAACAAAATTGGATGAGGGAGATTACCAAGCGAACTTCATAGTGCTCTTCAAAGAAGTTGGAAGAGTGCTAGAATATGGAGGAAAACAAAATAATATTCCAAGATGAGATCAAAGACTTTGAAAAGCGAAAGGAAGTACGATTTGGTAAGAATTGATGTAGAATTCGGAGAAAAAGTTGATAAATTTTGTGATGAGTAATAAGCACAATAATACCAGCAACTATTGCAGCTATCGTGCTTAGTTTGCTAAACGGCAGTACCAGGCAATCCAGTGTCAATCTTCCGACTGCATCTGGACTGGATCATCAGCCATGATAGCTGAGTACTGGCAAGCAGGAGGGACAGGAAAGTCCTCATCTTTGCGCTTTTTAACGATATATTGAAAACTAGGCTTAGCGATAGCTACTTCCACTAGGAATCAATTTAAGCATTGAAACCATTAAATTTTGATGGATAGAAGAACACTCATGAAATAGTAATAGTTGATGAGTATGACTAAATAATTTCAACTCATCATTTAAGGAAAAGTGTTTGGAATATGGGACTTGACTCTCACTCAATGCTATCTATTATCAGCGCGACTTGCGATCCTGGAATCAGAGAATCATTTAGAAAAAACTCTTTGGGATAAACTAAAAATTCTCTCTTCCAGAGGTGAAGTAGAATTTGTATCAGGAATTCAACAAGACTTGGGAGGAGATATCGAAATCTACAAAAAGTAATCAGAGCGAGTTGACAACACCATCAAGCAGATAGAGAAGCATGCTAAGCACACTCCTCTCATTATCTTTTGCGAGAAGGACACTTAAGACAAGTATGAAAAATAATTCGGTAGATGGGAGTGATCAACTTCAAGAGGGGAGTTACTATTGAAAACTTAGATGAGATTCAGCAATGGCACTCGGGAGTATTGATGCTAAGCCCGGAAAGAATGCTGCGGTACAACACGAATTAGACAAGACGCAAAGGTGATAATATCTTGCAAATAAACTCTGAGAGCAGTACTAAAATGAGAGGCAGAAGCCCCGGACCAGAGGCATCCTCCAATCAGTGTCAGGGCAGTAGCAACTAGTCAAGAGTAGACATTCAAGGATGAAGAAGCTCTCGATGCGCAGCTTTTCATGTAGAAAACTCTCGAAGTGGTCTACAAAAGGGGGAACACAAAGATCCTCATCGAGGCATCCAGCAATCAGTTGAGAAAAGGGATAAAATAAGATCGTTTACACTTGAAACAGGTGCTAGGCAAAAAAATTTTTTAAAAAAATTTTTGAAAATTCCCTTTCCCCATCTTCGTTTGTCATTAGAAGGGTCCCAAATAATAATTAGTTTCAAAAAAATTAAATTTTTTTTTTCCCAAAAAACCTTTTTAAAAAAAATTTTCTTCTGATTTTTTAAAAAAAAGAAAGAAATTTTTGACACTTTTGTATTTTATTTTAAAATCTAAAATTTTAATATACTCAGGACGAAGATGTGCCTAATATTTGCTAAATATTAAATATAAAAGTTGATTCTATAGTTAGAAAGTGTTTGAAACAATAATTTATCTTCCTATGACCGAATACTGATAAGAATAGGATTTAAAATAGGACAATTTGTCATATATTTCCTTATTTTTAATCTGAAATTGATAAATTTCTATTTTATGTTTTAAGATCATGAGCGCTTTCAAAATAAAAGGCTTAGCTTTTATTATGACAGTTTTAGTTTTAAAATTCATAATAAATATATAAATAAATTCAATAAATTTATATCGATAAATTGAAAAAAGAAAAATTGTTATTTTAAACTAAGAATTTAAGCATTATAGGAATTACATGCCATATATTTTAATTATTTATATGTTAATTTAAATATTTATAAAACTCACACCTCTACTTTCGAACTGGACATAGAAGCACAAGACTTGTCGTGATGACACTGAGTGAGTGACAGTCGTTCCTTATGGTGTCAACATTTTTAGCAGTAAAGACGCTCGCTGATATTCAGCAGGTCAAGGAGGGTCTTGGATTTAACATACCAAAAATCCTCGGTGGTGGTGTGTGAAAACGGTGAGGAAAAAAGATCTAAGCGCCCCCCTCCACTCTGCAGTTAGTAACATCGAGCTGTTGGTGTCTATAGTTATTTGTGAGCTTCAATGTCTTGCCTCCCTCGTGGGAGGAAGTATCCCACTTTTCGAGCTCACACCTCCCTTGGCGATTTCCCCACACAAACCCCCCACTTTTTTTGGGGGGTGTGGATTATAATGTTCCCAGGGGTCTCAACCCGGGGGAACCAAATCCCACCTCTTTTAAGAATCACCGGATTACATTATGCCTCCAGGGGATAAAGAGCGAGGAGAAGTAATGGCCGGTAATCTCCTACCCTTCAATGTCATCACGGGTCCTAAATTTTAACTTTCTAATTTAATAATTTATTTTAAAACTAAATTTGTAATTATTCTCACTCAAACGGCCTTTAAATATTTCAAATTAATTACATTTCACACTTATTTTTTCTAATAAAATATAACTAAAGATAAAATATTTAATTCAATTTTTTCTACCTTTTAAACATCTAAAATAAGAGGTAAATTAGAGGCAAAAAGGATGTACTAGAAACAATTACTGAGAACTATTATAACTGATATTCTAAATATTAATTTTGTACTATCATTCATTTCAGTATAAATAAAACTAGATTTTTTTAATACTGAAATTCTTAAAAGTGAAATTATAATCTTATCATTGATAGTTTTATAAGTAATTTCTGTTCCATTTAATTTTAATTGATACTATTTCCTTAAATTATTATCGATATTCCATTTTATAAAGCAGAAGATATTTCCATTAAAATAAAGATTGATAGCTCAATTTCAAAAAAAGATTAATTTTAAATTAAACTCATGAATAAATCTATAGTCGCCTCTCTGAATTACAGTAAGTAAAAAAAGTATTAGTTTGGTGTTTTATCTATACTGTAATATATATCATTTAGGAAGACTCTTTTAATTTTAGATAGCATATGCACTACTCTGTCCCCATATAAATAAGAGCTATTCTAAATTTAGATATTTGCCGTTATTTTATCTATCATTAGGTTAGCTTCATTCATTAAATTAAACTACTATAAGTATTCATATTACAATTTAAGTAAAATAAATAAGAAAAAGTATTAAGACACACTAAAATATAAAATGTTTTACAAAAAATTAGCAGCAAAGATTTTAAAATATAGTACTACAATAGTTTTAGATTAGAAGACAAGAGATATATTTATATAAACTACTCATATATTTAAACATTTTAATTTTTAATGTCTGTTATTTTCTTAAAATTTTGGAAGTATTTAAATTTCCCTGAATAGTAACCCCATGTTTTTTCAAGTTTAAATAAAAAAATTTTTTTTTAATTAAAAATCAAGTTACTAAAAGCAGCTTTTCTTTTTATAGAGAACAGAGAGTTTTGTGAATTTCCAAAGCTAACATAGAAATAGAAAAAATTTTTCCCCCTCCTCCTACTTTCAGAGACTGTAGCCACAATTACGATGAAGATGATTGCTATTACGAGGAAGTAAGTTTCAAAGGTACTTCCACAGAGATTTGTGGATATGGAAAAAATAACAGCCATTAAAAATAAAAAGGTTTAAATATATATATTTAAAAACCTTTCCTTTTTTTTAATTTTTAAAGATAATTTGAAAAAAAATTATTTTAATTTTATGAGAAAATCAAAATTAATGGTTAAGCTTTTCAAGGACGAAAATTATAATTAATAAATTGACATTTTAAAATCATCAATTTCCCTTATTAATTTGAAATATTAATATCTTAAGAATTAGAATTTATTTTATGAAAAATCTCAGAGAAATATTTTTTTCCTTATTTTTTATACGATTTCCTTCACAATTCGAACAAGATTCTTTAAATTTTTAAGAGTAGAAATAATCTACAGTTTCTTGAAAGCAATCTTAAAATTATTCATCATTAACTTTTAATATTTCAGTGTAATTGAATGAGTATCTAAATTTATTAGTGAGGGAGAGAATGTAATCAAAATATTGATTTTTATCAAATACCAATCCCTTGTGGGCATTCTCAGTTTCATTGTCATGACCTAGTTGAAGATGTTCATAATCTTTCTAGTTTTTAATTTACTCATCAGCTAGATATCTTAAAACTAGTGGGATGGAATACAAAGGTAGATCAAAAGTAAAGTCAGTGAAGTCCTTTATTCTTCTGAGATTATGTCGATCAGACTTACTAAGGACAGATATGCAGCTAATTATTTCTTCTTTTCGAAGATAGCTGAAAATAACCAGCTTACAGTTTGTGTTCTTCATATTTAATTGCACTATTAGATATATACAATATGTTTATACCTATTAATTAAGATTCTTTAACAATTGCTTCATAGAGAAATATATAATTGCATTTATTTAACTAAATAATTAATTATTTAGATTCTTGCTGAGTGGAAATATATTGCAAATAGACTATCACCCATAGTAGTAATAAGTTAAAGCAACTTATCTCACTTTTTCATGAGTATGCTTTGCTGCTAGGTTTATATAAGTATCTTTAGTTCCATTTGAAGCTGCATAACAGCTTATTCTCTCTAATTTAAAGGGCTTTGCTTTGATTATAGGATGAATATGAATGCAGAATCGGAGGTAAGAGATATTTGAGATAAATTCAATAGTAGACTGTGATTGAAGACCTAATGTTCAGATGGTCAACAGCTAGATGAGTGAATTTTTACTCCTAAGTTCGAAACCCACAGGTAAAACTTTTTTTTTAATTTTTTTTTTACAAAAAATAATAATAACAGCAGCAGCAATAGTAATAGTAACAGTACCAATAGCAGTAGTAAAAATATTTTAAGAGAAATTTAAGATGATGATGAAGATGAGGAAGATGACGAATTTTAATTAGCGGAAGAATAGTTTGAAAAGAGGAAAAGTTTGAAAATAAATAAGGAATGTTTAAAAAAAGTGAAAATCAAAGCTGATATAGTTAGTCTCAAAAGTACGCAATTAAAGATCAAGAGAGTTATAAATTTAGAGATGTCTTTATTAATTAAACCATCAAATCTTTTATACATCAGTTTTTAACAATCTCTCTAATCCATTCATATTCAACCTATAATCACTCCACCCTAAGCAAGGTCCACTTCAGCTTTGCTAAAGAACTCTAGCGCATTTCGCCATCTTTATAGATACTAAACTTTCGTTTCGTCTGGGATAGACTTATAAATATTTAAAGTAAAACAAATTTAATTTCCCCAAATTTTCTTTTTTCCACCAAAAGCTTAATTGTTTTTTAGAAAAATTAAAAAAGTTTTTTCTAAAAAAAACCCAAACTGGGGCATAAAATAATTAAGCATTTTTAATCTAGATTGCTTTAAAGCTTTATTTTGGTCGGTGAAAGGTAGCGCTGGTTCATCTTCAAATAGATAGAAATAGTGTTTTTATATGGAGAGATATAATGATAACATTTTTATCAAAAGAAATTTTTTACATGCGCAAATTTAAGCATTTACTTAAAAGAGCTATTTAAACTTCTTTTTTTTAATATAAAAATTAAATCTAAAACTAATTTCAAAATTAAGATATTTTTAAGTTCCAAAAAAAACTTTAGAAAAATAAGTTTAAAATATGATGATATTAAAAAATTAAAAATTTTCTTTAAAAAAAAACAAAAATTGAAAATTTCAAATTTTAATTTAAAGACTAATTTATTTGCAAAAATTTTTTGATTAAAAGGAAATTTTGAAAATTAAACTTCTTATATAAAAAAAAAAAATTTTAAAAATTTTTTTTTTTGGGGTTTGGAAATTATAAAAATTTGAAATATTTATTTTTTAAATTATGATTTATTGAATTATAAAAACTATAGAGAATACAACAGTGGCCAATTATATAATGCTTCCTATTTTTTCTTTATGAGATTTAGAATGTTACCTGATTCTTCACTCAATATATGTTTCGAATTATATTAGATTGTCTTAAACGCAAGAATTACTTTATATTATACTTAGAATACATTATTTTTATGAGTTTATTTCTCAGATTACAATATTTTAAATAAATTAAATACTGGACTGATTCTAGTTTGGGAGGGACTCTAGCTACATTAGCGTTAGAATGAGAATTTGAGGAGGCTTGCTAACTGAAGGCTAAGTCAGACTGCTGTAAAATCTTGACTATATCTTGGCAATATTCCAGAATGAGAGCTACTTCTTTCTGGTTTTGGTATGTCAGAGACGTTCTCCATTTTCACGCACTAGTCAAATTATTTATTAAAAAAATTTTACTTATTCTCTGCTTGCTCACTCAAAACTCCAAAACCCCATAATATGATAAGAAAGTGAAAATAAGTTGTGTATAATTAATTTCTTTATTAATACTTATAATCATGCTAAATTTTCACCTTAAACAGGCAATATAAAGTTTGTGCTTACTCTATCTCAGATAACTGAGTGTTAGGTTTCATAGGTTGCTTGATTATTACTCTCTAACTTTTTCAAAGGTTCTGATAACTTGTCTATCTTAAAAATGTCTTGTTGCGAATTATTATTGCATCATCTTCACTTTCACACTAGTAGTATTCCTCTGTTTCATATCGCATTCAAGTATGATTGCAACTATAGAACCAAATGTCCACTGCACTGAACCGTTGAGCCAAGTCTGTCTCTATGGGAAGTAGCCTGCAGTTCCTTCACCGATGCTTCCTCAATGTTTTCTCTTTCTTACAACTCTGTTGAAGTCTATGACAGTTGCTCTGACTGGTTCAAAGTTTATCATGATGTTCTCTGGCTTGAGATCTCTGTGCACGAATCCCAACTCATGCAAACTCCACACTCCTCTAACGAGGTCAGTGAGAATAGCAGTAAGCTAGTACTTGTTGCGCCTCGTGCTGAAGAAATTCGCTTAGTGTGATCTCCCATTTAGGAAGGCGAATGGCGATGTTAATCATGATCGATAAGAACACCAGCAAGATGAAGAACGTACTTCAAGTTTTTGTCCCTCGCTTCTCTCAACACTGTCAGTTCGTTCGCGAACTCAAGACCTCTCTCTTCCTTCTTTACAAGGTATTCGTAAGGGAAGATCTTGTAAGCATACTCTTCTTGTATGATGGTGTCTCTTCGCTTCGCATCAGCAAGGTGGAGGTAATTTTGAAACACACTCCTCCAAAGTTAACAACTCTCAAGCATGGAGTCTTGCTTTGAGCTAGCTGAAACTTTACTGACACCATACACTAAGGCTTCTGAATCATGAACTCAATCTTCCTCTTCTTCTCCTCTTGCTTCCTCTTTAGTTGAACCTTGTCAAGGTATCGTGCTTTGCCTCTTAGCTGGCACAATCATTAAAGTTTCTTTATCCTCAATTACGAACTCAGCCATGTGCTTCTTCTCCATGTGTTTCTTGAGGAAAGCAGAGTGAAGAGAATGTCTGCTCTCACAAGTTGAGCAAGGATAGCGACCGTCCACTTTCTAATGCTTCATATAGATCTTAAGTTTGTCTGAGTGGACTTCCTTGATGTGCCGCTTGAGGCTCTGAGGATATTCGAACTGTCGTTGACATTACTCGCATTCAAAAATTTCTTCTCCTCATTGATCTCTGGAGCAGCAACAAGAGGAGCATCAGGTGCGATAGTTTTAAACGACCCACCGACTTCTTCAACTCTTGGCTTGACAATTTAAAGCACAGAGATCTCTTGCTCGAGCTCAAGTTCAGAGAGCTCTCCCTTGCACTTAGTGCACACAGCATCTTTTTGTTTTGCTGTTCCGAACATTAGTTTAGCTTGTGTTTGCTAATAGTTGATTTATACGATTATTGAAAAAAAAGGGAAAAAGGGGAAAAAAAGTTTAAATTTCAAAATTGGGGGTGGGCTTACCCAATTTCTTTTATTTAGAAGGGGACCCCAAAAATTTTTTGCATGGGTAAAAAGGGGGGAGTGTTTTGGGGAAAGTAGTAAGTAGTTAAGTAGTAGTAAGTTTGGGGAAGTAGTAAAATTAAATTGTAGGTTTGTTTTTTTAAAAACCCTTTTGCCACATTTTAAAAACAGTTTTTTAGCCCCCTTTTTCCCTTTTAATTAATAAAGCGGGGTTTTTAAATTGGGGTGGAAAACTTAATATCTTAATTTTTTAATTTAAATTTACAAACCCCAATTTTTTTGGGCCCCGGGCCTTCCCGGGCCCAAGCACTCCCAAAATCCCCCCCGGGCCCTTTAAAATTCCAAAAGTTTAAAATGGGGCCCAAAACAGAAGGGGTTGGGGTCCCCCACCAAACCCCGGTTTTTTAGGTTGGGGCCCTTCCCCCCCGGGTTTCCCACTCTCCGATACCTTTTCCTTTTCAGTAACATTTAGATTTAAGTCAAGGGTTTTTCCTCCAAAGGGGCCTTAAAATATTTCCCCCAAACCGGGAAACGTGAAAAAACGAGCCCCCAAACCCCCGGGGTATCGGGGGCGCTTTTGCTTTTACCTCCCCAACCCCGTTTAGGGCTCCGAGTAATCTGAAAAGGGGGGATTCTGCATGGCTAGTCCCAGGGCAACATTCCAAGGGGCTACAAATTTTCTATAGAAGGGCCCCGGTTTCCCAGGTTCACCCTATCAAAAACGTTTTTCGGGGGTTTAAACCCCTTTCCGGGCCCCAAAGGCCTTTCCCCCTAGATGGGGGCTTTTTATACCCAAAGGGGTACATGTTATATCCAGGGCCCTTTTCCCATGCCCTCACCCCCCAAGCTTGGGGAAGGTCCCAGGAAACCCCCGTGGCGGGTTTTCCCCCAATTAAACTCACCACGAGAGTGGGCCCGTTTGCCCGTGGGGGCCCCTTTAAAAACAGGGCCTCATTTTTATCTCTCGGAAAAAAGATTTGTCGGGCTCATTTTGAGAGGGGAGGCTGGGGGTTTGGGCGAGGTTTCCCTTTAAAAGCCCTTTTTTTGTGGTTCACTCTTTAGGGGAAGGGGTTTTTTAGCCGGGGGTAACCTTTTCCTTTCCCTTTCCCCCACCCTTTTTTTATGGGAAGGGGAAGGGCGAGGGGATTAGGTTAGGCGCCCCCAAAATAAAACCTTCCAAACCCCGTTTTAAAAATGCTTTTCTCTTTTGATTTTGGAAAAACATTGGGCCCAAAAACCTTTCCCTAAGCGATTGGGAAGGGGCTGGAAAAAGAAGGGCCGGGGGGGTTTTTCCCCCCTCTTTTAATTTTCCAAAAAACCCGAAAATAGCAAAACCCTTTCAGGGAAAAGGGCCTTTTTTTAAAAACTTGGAGGGGGTGCGAGTCACTAGCTTAAAAAACCCCACGTTTTTATTTAAAAAGGGGGCTTCATGGGTTTGGTTTGGAAAAAACCGCCCCGAGGCCGCAAGTAAGGCCCCAAAATTTTGAAAAATTTTGAAGGGGGGATCCCCCAAGTCTTGAAGGGGGGGCTCAAAAAAAGAGGGAAAGGGGTCCCAAGGGGATTGTTTACTAAAAAGATTTTATCGAGGCGTTTCGGAAGGGGGTTTCCACCCAGTTTTTTGCCCCCTCCTTCGAAGGGGGGTAAAGGGGATAAATGTTCCCAAACCCAGATTGGATGGCCGTTTAAAATTTTCCCCCAAAGGTTTCTTTTCCTTTTTTGCACTCTAGACGCCCAAAAGAAAAAACTTCAAGGGGCCATAAAAAGGGCCCCGATTTTAAGAGAAAGGGAAAAAACAGCGCCCCAAGGATTTTCTCCCACAGGGGGGGAAATTTAGGGCCCCGTTCATCTAAATTTTCTTTCCAAAACCAAAATTGGGGAGGCCCCAAAGCCCAATGGGAAACCTTTTTAGGGAGCGCAGACGGAGTTCTTTTCTAAAATCCATTTCTTATTTTTAAAACGCACGGGGGGCTTTTGGGGGCCCCTTCCCCTTTTAAAAATTCCCAAACTTGGGGGTGTGGGAAAAGGGGGAGGGGGGACCTGGTTTAAAACATTTCCCCTTCCCCGGGAAGGGGGGTTTTGTTCCAAAAGGAATTTTAAACCTTTTTAAATAGGGGGTGTGGTGATTCAAAAGGGGGAAAAAGGTTTAAGGCCGAGGGGAAACCCTGCACTTTATGATAGTATCAATCTATCTCACCGAGTAGTGGAGACATTCAACGACTTCACACACCTACTCTGGGTGGCAAGCCAGCGAGCGTCCTACAAGGAGGATCGCTAGGTGGTTCTGATGTACGTTATCGATAACCTCATTATCGCACTGGAGTCGACCGCCTCGGTCTACAAGAACAACAAGTTCATCTATCACTTCGTGAATGGCAGGAGAAGGAGAATCAGGAATCCTCACTTCGATATTAAGAAGCCCCTTCGCAACTTAGATAAGGTTTCGCTGAGGCTCTGCGCCATTCAAGAATCTATGGGCTGGATAGATTTCGTCACTCGGAGCACGAGGATTGTTAGCTGTACCTAGGAGTAGAGCATCGACCATATCTGGAGCTATTCAGTCCATTAGAAGATATTGGCGCGGGACAATCTTCAAGGAAACAGCAGATTGGCCAGGATAAGATGGCTTCGCTGCGATGAAGATCTTAGCGCAATGTGTGCAGTGATCTACGTTGGGGATGAGGCAAGGCTCTTGAAGGGCTTAGATATTGGGAGCCGAATATTCAAAACGAACTGAGGGCCTACTTAAGACCTCGACTGCGCATGAGATAAGATAATAATAACTCCCAACTTAGAACATGTTCCCAGACCCAATTCAACAGTAGGCAATCGAACAGCTGGTCATCAAACATGACTACCACTCAGGGCTGGCTCAACCCAAAAAACAAAGCAGAGCTGGCAGTTGCCTTCTCCACCAGGATTAGCAGAGGAGAGCATCAGCTGGACCCGAACCTCAAGCTGAGCTTGCCCGGGCTCCGGCCAGGCTTCAGGACGACTACCTTACCTCGATGCAGTACACGATGGACTCGCTCTATTTACTTCACATCGTTGATGCCTTGGTCGACCACGTGGACAACTAAGATGTACAGCCAGACGGAGGGAAGCAGTCGGCCGCAGGCAAGCAGCCTCAGTCAGCGGGGAAGGGTGACCCGTTGGGCTAGCAACTCCCAGATGGCCAGATCGAGAATTAAGACATGAGAGCAATGGACAGACAAGGCCTTGGCAAGATTGTGATCCGCTTAGATGACAGCAGTGAGATCGAAGAGGCACAGATTAAAGAAGAGAGTATCAAGCACCCTCTGCTCATGAATAAGGCAGGCCACCCTCAGGCATTCCAGAAAGTGATCCTCGAGAAGTATGCAAAGGAGATTGAGGAGATGAGGCAAATGCTCGGAGATTAGCCTCTGGTGGTCTTAGGGCTGAACTTCAATGGCACCTTCACATTACGCAGCGCTATCGTCAGGCTCATGATCAAGGGTACGCGTACCAATGTGCGCCTCGCCGCTATCATCTTGTTCTGGAAGGAAAGGGAGGAGGAGGTGCTCAGGCAGATAGTAGACAAGTAGTTCCACATCGAGCTGAAAGAGGAGGATGCGGCTCACTTGCAAGAGTACCTTGGATTGCTTCATATTCCAGGTGCAGATATGGTGAACGCCTAAGCTGGGAGAGGCCATGCTCAAGATTTACAGCAGAACCTGAAGAAGAGGGAGATCAAGTACATTGCCAAGAATATTGGAAAGCAGATCATCTGAGTACGAGAGTGAACATTATATCTAATTAAGTGCGCTTATTAATTACCTAATACATCTTCAATCTATATTACTTATCTCTCTGTGCATCTCATAATTATTAGTAGTGTAGTTAGTGTAGTAATGGATACCTCCAGTAACAAGACTTCCTTGGATCAAGTGAGCTCCTTCATTAAGAGTAAGCAGGAGCTGCACGAGGCCGCGCAGAGGAATGGCTACTTCTTGCCAAAGCTCAAGAGCAAGGCAGTGACCGAATAGTACCTGCTGCACGTGATTGGAGGTGGAGTATGGTGTGCCAAGTATGACGAGATTAGACTCCTGCCTTGTCCCCGTCCCCCATCACTGGATATCTTATTTGCCAAGCTCTAGGAGGTTGCAGCGAGAGACAAGGTGAGCCTCGGCATGGATGAGTCGCACATGCCTGATAGGGCTTGGCTCTTGGCTATGCTCTCCACGTACAAGCCTGCCGATGAGATCTTCAAGAAGGGGTACGAACCTCCGAGCAAGGCTTGCACTGGGCCGAGCCAGAAGACTGTGGATCTATAGTGGAGCTTCCTCGAAGGACTGCCTATCTCCAAGGCCAAGTCGAAGGCGCAGCGACTCTCCTTCCTCAATTCGAGCAAGTAGTCATTGAAGCTCATACGCCTCCAGGACCAGAGAGCCAAACTCGAGCACCGGATGGAGATCGAAAAGAAGGTGATGGAGTAGCGAAGGAAGGGCAAGCAGCAGCGGTCCGGCGGCAGGCATTTCACAGGGTCAGTGTTGAGTCAGGCGGAGGTCAACGTGCGCATGAGCGAGAGCAGCAAGTCCCCTCGTAAGAAGTGAATCAGGCAATGTGGCCGCGCAGGCAGTGAACGAGTGACTTGAGGTGTGAGTTAGCTAATTGCTTTATCTTAATGTTATCTTAATCTGCTAGTAGCTGGCGCAGTTCGTGGATGAGGTTTTCTTGATCCTTGCTGAGGCTGGCCCCACGGTACACCACCCGGCGGCGCCACTCCTGCTTCATCACCGCCCAGAGTCGCTCGATGGGGTTGAGGGCGCAGCTGAATGGAGGCAAGAAGTGCAAGGTCTGCCCGTCGCTGAAGAGGTCCTTGACCTTGGCGCTCTTGTGGATGCTGAGGTTGTCCATGACGATGATGCTATCTATGGGGGCCCGCTGGAGTAGCCCATGCATGAAGAAGGTGAAGTGCTCTAGATTGTTGCTGCCGGATAGCACGAGGCTGTGGACCAGTCCTCGCTTGCTGCTGATGGCCCCGATGATAGTCGCTGAGCAACCCCTGCTGTTCGGGATGGTTATAGTCATTGAGCGTTTGAGCCATGCCTTCTTCATTGCCTGCCACCGATTGAATGAAGTCTCGTCGATGTAGATGATCTCACGGCCAGCAAACATCCACCGTGTGATGGTCTTGGCAAACTCCTGCTGCCTCTCTTGGAGGTCCCGCTGCCGCTCGCCCTTGCGAATGTATGAGTAGCTGCCTGAGCGGAAGTATATCTCTTTTCCGTGGAAGAGCTTGGCCGCGGGGCCGGGCAGACCCTGGGGGGCCCCAAATTTTGCACTTAGTAGTAGTCAATACGCTATTTGAGACTCATGTGTGCCGTCTCTAGCGGGTTTGCTTGGCTTGGGTGATGAGGGGCCTCGACCCTCACGGGGGGATTTTTCGCCCCTTTTTCATTTTTGATTCCTGGATTTTTAAATGAAGTGTTGGGGCCCTCCACCTCAAAACGATCATGGCGACAGGGGCTGGCCTTGATGCCCGTAAATTTTTGCCATTTTGATTGAGCTGAGCAGGATTTTTGGGTCATGACAGAGGGTCCCGTACGCAGCATGATTGAAAAGAAACCCTGCTGACCCGGGGGTTTGGGCGTGGCCCTGATTTTTCGCTTCGGTGGACTCTCCCTTTTTCGGTTGTCCCGATAGGATTTGGGCCCTCCCCAAATACTAATCAAAATAGGGTAGGGAGGTTTGGTCCGGTATGTGACGTGCGGGCCCCGCCATGTAGTTAAAGGATCATGATTTTTTTAAGGAACTCGGGCCGCTTCCGCTTGCGTTTTCGGCTATCTTGAGTGGCGTCCATTAGTAAGTATTTTCCACCTCACGATTAATTAATTATTAGAAATGATTTTCTACTCAATGCTTAAATAAACCAATTATAAGTTTATTAACAAATTTGTGAGATTATTGCGATTCCTTCTCTGCAGCTAACTTTTAATCACTCTCATCTTCTAGAAGGCTTTTACCTTATTATAGTTTAGAAATTTATTCATCATACATATCAAATCAAAGTTTAATATTAAGAAGATGCTTTTGAAAAATTTTTATCCAATTTTTGAAATTTTAATAAAAAATATTTCAAAAATTTAAAAAATTGATTTTTACTCAGAACCATTTTCCATATTTTGCTATAAACTGGGCAACTGGGTATGCTTAAAGAAGTGGTATTTTTCATATTTATGACATATGAACTATATATTAAGTGAATAATAATTCAGTTTAATTTATTGCTTAAATTTAAATTCACATTTTTAATTTGATATATCTGATTATGTTTGAATTAAATGAATATTATAAAAGTTCTCTTTCATGGGCTATCAAATGGCAAAAACTCTAATTTTAAGAATGACTTTAATATTTTTACATTAATTCAATACATACTTAAAATCTTAAATATGAATTCATATTTTGGGATTTTAGAAAATTAGCTGAAGATTTTTGGCATAACCTTTTGAAAATTTAATGTTTTAAAATTGAGATTTTTAGCATTCCTAATGATAAATTTGAAAATATAAAGTCAAAATGAAGAACTCATCTATCATAATTTAAATAAGGATTTTATAAATATTGTTAAATTTAGTATATTTTTATTGAATTAGGAAAATTTAAATATTTTTCCTTTTAATGTAACAGGACTATTGTACAAAAATGAAGGATTATTTATAATTGTAATTATTAAATTTACCTAATTCTTATAATTCATTTCATTTTATAAAACTAAATATTTTAAGATATGTGAAAATTTATTCTAATTATTGAAATATTATGATTAGGAAATATAAATTTTAAATTAAATTACTAGTTCAAAAGTCTTTACATATTTAAATTTATGATTAAAAGCTATTTATTTAAAAATTTAAAGACCTCCAAAATTTTCATAATATCAAGATGCAATCTGTATATACGCCTCTAGATTTATAAAGCTTTAATTTATCATCTAAATATGTTGATGGGTATTATAATTTGTGACTCAATAGAATAATTAATTCATTATAAAGCTCTTTAATTTATTTGATTGGATGCAAAAAACTATAAAGGGTATTTTGTTAAACTTATATAAAGTTTCATTAAACGATTCTTAATAAAGATTCAAAATTACGGAAAATAATGGAAGGGATTACTTAGATGGAAGTCATTCAGATGTCTGCAGAGTATTGAGTTTTAAGTATTTTTTACAAATGAGAACCCAGCGGGGCTTTAAGATTGATTATACCATACTTTATAAAAATTTTATATTAGGTTAGTGACACCTTTGAGTAAATTAAACAATAGAATTCAAGACCTGACAAGACTTTCTCATTCAAAATATTAGCTATGTTAGATAAAACAACTTTTTTATTGCATCTTATGTAAAATTTTAGTGAGATTCAATATAATTAGTACGCCTCTATATTCCATTCCACTTGCAAAAATAAAATTCGACTAATTTCTTTCCCTTATTGCAAGTAGATTATAGTACGATTTATTCTTTAATTTATATTTTTATAATTTATTGTCTGCAGATTAAATTAAGCAAGAAGTTGATGATATGATAAAGCAGGAGGAAGAGTTGAAAAAGTAGTGCTTAATTGAACAGCGCGCTCAGAAAGCAAAGGTCAAAGCAACCAAGGAATAGTTCAGTTACACGCAGTCCACTTCCTCTTCATCTATCTTGCTAATCGGGAGCAACTATTATACAAACTGCTATTTATTTATTGCCATTTAGTTAGTGATTTAGAAATTAAATTGACTATAGTATAAGATCCTGCAAGATGAGTAAAGTGAGTTTTATGACAGCTAGTCACTACCAATTAACGACTTGCGAAGGATTAAAAACCACTTTGTAAATCTGGAATATCACACTTACCTGATAGAGAATTGCGAGTCGCCAGATCAATTTGAAGAGAAGATTTAGGATTTCAAAAGCACTTGTGCTAAAACTCCTTCAATTTAAAAACTCCAGAGTTTCTTATATTTCAGATATATCTAGTCTTATTTTAGGAAATGATCATCATCTACTTCTCTGGAAAGGGGCTTCTGACTAAAAAGCAGATCAAGAAGCGAGATTTAGAACCCTTGAAGTCAAAATCTTAGCCTAATACTTACCCTAAAGGTGATAAGAAAGGATTATAATAGAAGAATTAGGCCTAGAAAGATAGAGAATAGTATGATTCCTCAAGTGAAGAAGATCTTAAGTAAGATGAGGAGAAGGAAGAAGAACTTGAAACTGTTGACTTTTGTAAATCTGTTCTCTGCGATGCTGAAGTTGATAATAAAGCAAAATGCAAATCCATTGTTTCATTAAGAGTTAAGTTTTTTTGAAAGCAGCTTTTATAATAGATCTGTATGATTTGAGTCAAAGCCTTAAGCAGAAATTTAAGCATGCTAGCTTCATAGTACTTTAAGACGTTTTCCTCGAACCTGAAGGAGAAGGAAGCAAAGCCAAGCTTGAAGAAGAAGTTAAAAGGACGGCAGATGCAGACTTCAAGCAAAGGCTGCTAAATAAAAAGATAAAAAGTCTCCCTAAGAGTAAATACTCACACTTTGCGCCAGGAGGGCTGTTTAAGAACTACCTGCAAGAAATTGACTAAGGGAAGTGGGATTACTTCAAATAAAAAACGATAAGTTCTATTTCCTAAGTATGATTGCTAATAATCCCTACGTAAAGTTCAAGATTATATCAAATAATTTTTCATAATTTAAATTTAATATTAAAGATAGAATTCGAAAGCCGCTTAGGAATAGCATCCTAAAGCACAAATCTGCTTTTGTATAATCTGAAATGCCCAGGTGAACTCTCCTTCAATGAGAAGATAGTTGATAAACAAGAGTGGCTGTTGAATGAAAGGTCCATGTACTTCTACAGATTTGTCTTCCCATACTTTAAAGATAAGGAAATAAAATAAAATGGTTTAAAATTATTTATTTTCAATTTCAAAATTTATAAAAGGACTTTCTAACTAGACTTAATTCACTATTTGTGAAAATGAATACGATCTCTGGCCAAGTATAGCAAGGCAAATTTGAGATCAGAGAAGGAGAGAGCAACCCAGAATTGATAAGAGCAGCAAGACAGAAAAGAACTACTCAAAGCTTTTTTCCATAATTTTTAACCTATATTAATTATTAAAAGCTGGGAGCTAGAGGAGTTGAAGTGGAGGTAAAACGGAGAGGATATTGCAAATCGATATTGTAACGTAGAGGCCAGCTTCGATATCTGTGAGGACAAGTCAATCAAGGTGGTTCAGATTCATTCACAACGATATCATTAAAGCATATTAATAATTATAATAAGAGGTGTAAAAAATTGTGAGGAAATTAGATATCACTCCAGGGGAGAACTTTTTATTAGCTTGGTCCAAGAACTGGATTTATGTCTACGATATGAAGAGCGATAAACTAGTGTACTCCTTATAATGTAAAAAATATAATTTGACTTGAAATGATTTTTCTATGAATAAATACTCCTAGTGGTTCGGTAATGATGAGATCTACTCTGCCACATATTTGATAATTTAATAAAGCACTAATTGTGATATCTTTAAAAGTGAAATGATCAAGCATTGAAGTCTTTTCTTTTTTGTAAAGAATCACATAATAAAATTGCATTCAATGGTAGCAGTTCTGTTTTTCTAGAATGATGACCCTGTCATAACCTAGATCTTTAACAAGCAAGACTACCGCATCGAGAGTGCTCTCTATCTAGGAATCACTAATTTCAAGTCTTAATACTTAGTTGTTGAATTAACAATTAAATAAAAAAAAGCAAAGTTTAAACTAATTAATTATATTCTATAGTTGTTGCTGTTGACAAGAATTGTAAATAAAAAACATAATAGAGCAAGATAATTAAAGTTATAAAGAATTCATTGGGTATTTTTGACAACAATATTTAGTACGCGAGTGACTTCCCAGATCACTTGCCGCGCTATCTCGGATACATTAGCAAGATCTACATAAACAATTATGATCCCATCTACGACCTGATCAGCTTTTAAAGATATAAAAAAAAACATATTTTATTTTTATCAGCTACAAGGACTACATCATAGTGCAGAAGACCAAATAAAATTAAGCTAAAGGATAGACCACCGAATCTAACCTCATCATTCAGTTACAGATTAAGCACACGGAGGGGTCAAACATATTTAGAGTAGTCAACAATTCTCAACTTAAAACTAATACACGTTTTATTTTGAGATTTCAATTTGAATTAAAATCCGTATATTTATTGCACTTTGATTCATAATTCCTTTTTTCATAATTGATTGAATTTTTAGCAATACCTTACCTATGCTACATAGATGAAGAGAGCCACCGCCAAATTGCATCAGACCACGCCCTTCGTGCACTATATGACAAGCTAAATCAGGTATTACACTAGCATAGTAATGAATTTGAGTTTCTTATTTAAGCAGGTTGGCTCTAAAGAATAAGTACATAATTCGACCATAGGGCTACAAGATCATTATATAAAACACAATTGATAATAAGTCAGAGACACTTTTCAAAAGTTACACGTACTTGTTAATTATAAAAGTGAGATGGAGATTATCAGGTAGTTCACCCATGTGGAGTTTGACTTGCACGACAAGGCTTGCTTTTATGTGTGCGCCTCTGCAGCCAATAATATCCAAATACTCAAGATCAGGCTAGATGATGAGTTCCTCAAACTTTTTGAAGATAATGAAGAATGAATAAAGAGCAAACTTAATATCAATTTTAATCATTAAATTCTCTTGCTATTATGCTATATCAACATTGTAAAAAGAATTTTAAAAATCATATAATTAATATTCTATTTAAAAAAGAAATTTGACAATTTCTGGAACTTAGATCTGTTCCTAAAAAAAAAAACAAAAGATACCCCTCTATTCTTTAAAAGAAAAAAGCACAATATTTTGAATTTTTGAAAACTTTATTTTTAGCTTTATCAAGATTTTTTACCTCTTATCTAAATATATAATTAAAATCTAGCTATTTTAATTACTGATATAGTGAATTATTTTAGTATCTTAATTGGTAAATATAGAAGTTTATATACTTGTTCTACAGTTGAAAATTTGATATAAAAATCGCTCATAATTTTTTAAAATATAATCCTTTATAAATTATTTTAAACATAGACAAACTTATCTATATGAAGCATGCTATTTATAAATCTCTATTTTAATTAGCTTATTTTAAGCTCTTGTCAAGTATAATATTTATCTTAGATATTAAAATGAGAAGCCACATTTAATTTCTAACTTATTTCGTAAAGCTGATTTGATTGGCAGCTTGATAATTAAAAGGGCATTTTGGATTTTATATCTATAAAAATTTACTAACACTCACTATCTCTAAAATTTTTAATAAAACTTGTTTAAAGAATAAGATGATGCAAGAAACAAATCAAATTAATAACTTCCCGATGTCTGTAGAATAAATTATTCAATAGGTAGATGAACTAATAAAACAGGATGAAGAGCTAAAAAAGCAGATAGAAATTGATAAAAATCATGCTCTAAATTCTAAAGACGAAGCAGTTTAGGAATAGTTTAATAACGCTCGGTCCACTGCAACTTCCGCTCTCTTGCTAATTGGGAGCAATTATTTCTTAAATTAATAATTTATACATGAGAATTATCTTATCATTTTGAAAGTAAAAATTGAGGATAGTATAAGATCTTTGAAGATGATGAATTCTATGAAAAATAATGGCTACCTATCAGCGACTTGCGAAGGATGAAAAACCATTTTGACGAACTGAACTATTACACTTATATTATAGAGAATTGCGACTCACCTTAAAAATTTGATTAACATATATAAAACTTCAAAAAAACATGCTGCGAAACGCCTTCAATGCATAAGTAAAATATTTGTTTTTCAAATATAGATCCATATTTTAAGAAATGATCCTAATTTACTTTTCGGGAAAGGGACTTAAGACCAAAATGAAGATAAAAAAGAGAGATTTAGAACCATTGAAATTAAAGTCTTGGCATTATTGTAATACTTTCTGCAGCAATCCTAAAGATTAGTTATAGAAAAATGAGAAATCTTCTGATAGCCTCTCTCATGCAGAAGATTTTAAGTCATCTGGTAAGGAGGGAAATGAGGAACTTGAAACTGTCGATTTTTTTTAATCTGTTCTCAAGGATGCTCAAGATGATAAAGTTAAAAAATATTTGATTGTTTATAAAAATATAGAAAAAATTTTTAAAGCAGCTTTTATAATAGATCTGTATGACCTGAGTCAAAGCCTAAAGCAGATGTTTTAAAATGCAGACATTGTAGTTCTATAGGACATTTTTCTTGAGTATGAAGGAGAAAAATGCAAAAACGCTATCTAAGAAGAGGAAAAAAGAATATTTGATGCTGATTTCAAGCAGAGACTGCTAAACAATAAGATTTCATCCCTCCCTATACTTAGCAAGTAATCACTTTTCATTCCAAGTGGAATCTTTAAGAACTACCTATAAGAAATTAACTTGGGCAAATGGGAATTCTTCAAACTTTAGTGTGATAATGTCTACTTTCTGAGTATGATTGCTAATAACCCCTATGTTAAATTCAAGATTATTTTTTCGAATATTAATTACTTATTCATTAGGCTTTAAAATTAATTATAGAAGATTCAATAAGAGGGCATCACAAGCATAGCTTCCTACAGTACAAATTTACTTTTGAATTTTCTGAAATATCCAAGCTCATTCCCTTTGACTCAGAAGTTGGAAGATAGGCAAGAATGGCTTTTATAAGAAAAGTTAATGTACTTTTACTGGTTTGTTTACCCCTTCAGAGAAGATAATAAAAAACAAAAAACATTATTTTTAAATAAATTTTTAATATTTCAGTATTTATCGTTTAAGATTTGAACTATCTAGATAGAATGAGTTCACTATTTTCGAAAATCAATAAGGTTTCTGGTAAAGTTTCGCAAGAAAAGCTGTATTTCAGAGATGGAGAAAGTAACAAAATGATAAGCTGCTATATTTTTAAGATTTATTAAAATTTAAAAGCTGGGAGTTAGAAGAGTTAAAGAGCAGATAAAATGGAGAAGATATTGCAAACAGGTACTGCAGTGTAGAAGCGAGCTACTAGATCTGTGAGGATAAGGAAATCAAGAGATTTAAACTAATTCATAACGACATCACAAAATAAATAGAGAGATATAATTAATAAATGAAAGAATTTTCAAATCACTTCTGGTGAGGACTTTTTATTGGCGTGGTCCATAAACTGGATTTACATTTATGATCTAAAAAATGACAAACTACTTTACTCGTTAAAAGAAAAAGTTAGGAAGATATTTTTTTATTTTAAATACTCCAAGAAGTTTGAGCATGTCTAAATCTAATCGGCCACTTATCTGATCATTAAATACACCCTTTTTTATGATTTCATTAGCAAATATGATCAAGCATTCAAATTTCTCCATTTAATAATCGTCTTTAACAGAAGAAGATTCTTTACTCTCAAATTAAGCTCTGCTAGGTACTTTCAGTTATTTTATCAAGGTTAAAGCCAGGCACTTCAATTATAATTAATATCAGCTCTTTTAGTTTTTGACTTAAATTAAGGAGAGCTACATGAGCAGAGTTGATGCATATGAGTCTAGTGAGACTGATTCAGACTTGATGCTTACGAGATTGCAGTTGAGAAAGTACCTGAGAGAATTAATTGTAAACTAACGCAGAGTTCTCCAAGAAGCACTTAGCCCCGAATACATCAAAAGATTTAGGGACTTTTATGCAGGCATCATTGAATCAAACATTTCTTGATTTCTGCTCCCTTTATAAGTTCATATCATTTCACTTTCAATTCAATTAAAGCTCTATATAATCAACTTTTGTAGCAAAAAATTAAATAAGTTCATTTATACGAAATTAAAAACATAAAGTTAATTACTACAATGAATTAATTCTAGATTGAAGGAGAGGATTCAAATGAAAAAGAAAATTGCAATTTAGAATAGCCAAAGAATTCATAACTTTAAACTTAATCTAAGAGAAGAAAATCTTCAATCCACTTTGCTTTGAAAGATCAATAGTTTAAAATTGAGAAAGAATAGGCAGCTATTAAAGAAAATGATTTAAACTCATAATGAGTCAGCACCTCAGAAACTAGCAGAATAATTCTATTGGACAAGACTCTCTTTGAATACAATCACAGATTACCCATTTATCTCCAAAGTTTGTCATACATGGCTTTCTTACTCACTCATTTTGGCCAGATAGGAGTCACTAGTGTATAGAGATTTAAATTTATTTAATGATAGAGTCATCATTTTAGACAACATTTGATTTTAATAAAAATTTAGTAGTCAACTATTAGTTAAAGAATTTGAATTTCTCCTTTGGAATCGATTTATATATTTCTCTAATAACGAAAAAATAAAAATAAATTTATTTGTTTTTAGAGCATATTAGGCATTCCTCCTCCCTAAATGAACACCTATATTGCAATAAATGTGGTTTCTACTTTTGCTTAGACTGTGGTTGTGGGCTTTTTCTTTTTGATAGTGCTACGCTTTAGATATAAACCTAGAGCTTTAGCATAGTTGCTAACCCTAAGTATATTGTATCTCTTTGGAGGTATATGGGATATAATTTATTTGGGTAGTTAAGGAGATTTTTTTGTTGTTAATGTACTGGATACGCCTCTTTTTATTAATTATACCAAATACGTAGTCTAATTTGTACTCACAATAATCGGCTTTTGTTTGTTATTACAGATATAGCATAATAAATATTTTGAATTTTGATAAGGATGTAGTTCAGAAGAAATTATATAAGAAAGACTTTAATTCATAAAATTGAATTTATTCTGAAGGAAGATATTATTTTCACAATTTAACCTTTAAGATATTTACTCATAAAGGCTAATAAAATAAATTATTGAGATAGTCAATCTATATTTATAATTTTTTACTACTTTATTCTATTTTTTTGTAAATGTCTTTCTTATAGATAAACTTATTTTCATTTTATTAGCAATCTAAATTAATTCAAATTGAAATGATTTTGGGTAAAAAAAGAGCTATGTGTGTAAATCAAAGTCATTTATCATTTTAATATCAAATTAAATGTGAACAGTTGTCCTTAAATCAAATAAAATACGAAGATAAAAATAATTACTACAATGAATTAATTCTAGATTGAAGTAGAGGAAGAATGTGAAAAAGAAAACAATCACAGTTTATAAGAAGACAAACATTCATAAATTTAAAGTTAATCTAGATACAGCAATCCTTCCATCCAATTCGCTTTTAAAGATGACCATATTCAGATTAATAGAGAAATTATAAAAGGAAATGAGCTAATACAATAATGATAAAGTGCCACAGAAACTAGCAGAATTATTCTACTAAACAAAGCACTCTTTGAATACAATTACAAATTGCCCATTTATCTTTCAAACTTGTATTGCATTGCTCTTTTTCTTTCTCATTTGAGTCTAATAGCTGTTACCTGTGTCTAGAGATAAAAAATCTTAGCAAAAATAAATATTTATTATATTTCATTTAAAATATAAATTAATAAAGTAGATAATTTATATTATCTTTGATTATAATTGATGAAAGCCTTTCAGTATCTTTCAGTGACGTCTGACCACGATAACTATAGCTACAGTAGAGCACTGTGATATTTCATACTTTCGCATTGAAATTTCAGTTATAATTTTTATATTGTGATTTTTAGAGTTGATCATGCTACCAACCAGTTGAGACTGTACATGTATGAAGTGATGTAGAACTTTAGAAAAGCTAATAGAATTTTGGCAGAGGGAATTAGAAATAATTTGCGTCACGTGATCAAGTCTCGCTGAGGGTATAAGGTGGCACTCTCGAGAGTGGGCTAGCATAGTTCTCTCAACAATGTAGAGGTAGTAATAGTTCATAATGATAAATAGATGAGTGGTTACCATCCTACCTCATCGCATACAAATCCTTTTTATGCTATTGGAGGTGAAGATAGGTTGTGATAACTAGTTATGTTGCATCATAGCATCAGTCATGCAGTATAATCCGTGGATCAGCGGAAGCCAGGTCTGCTACGGGAGCCACCGCGCGACTGCTCTCTGGTTCAACCTCGCCAATTTCGTGCTATCGGATTTTTTGTATCCTTTTAGGTTTTTGTATTTTTTGATAAGTTAAGATAATTTTTGTAAATAAGGTGTGGAACTGCTCAAAAGATCGAGCGGTTCAACATATTCCTTTGAACTTAGAAGATAGTTTAAATTAAGATGGCTAAATAGTAGAGTGATGACAACAAGATGAAGAGTGGTACAAAAGCATATGTCGCGAGAATTCTGTGCGTGGGATATTGAGTTTTTCTGTTGATTTGTCGTTTCAGTTTGAAGTGTGTATTTTCAGCAAAGAGCTCGAAATAGATTCTAGGAATTAATATTTCATTGACTCCTCACGGCTCAATAAATCATAATATATTTATGCCGTGTGGCCCTTTAAATTTCTTCTTATTATATTTATTGTCTTTCTTGAGATTTATGCGCCTTCTATTTAGGCTTGAGATGCCACAAAAATAAATAAATAGATCTAAATCTAGTCGATTCTCCACATGTTTAAGTTAGCCGAATTTTTTTAATGATTAGAAGAATTAAAAGATAATTAATTGACATCCAGAAGAATAGAAAGATAGCTATAGAGGACAGAAGAATCGTCCTATAATTAAACCTTCTTAATAATTATTTTTTGTCCTTGTGATAGTTTGTTTGCTTATAATTAGCCTCGTAGGTTACTTAGTAATTATCTTGGAACTATATTTTACTCTCTCGAGAGATTACTCTATGCGCTCTTACAAATAAATACATAATCTATGCAACCATTTTTTAACCTAGATGCTTCAATAGATTGACCAGAATTACTTAACTGCGAGCATTATACGCTACCTATTATTCGACCCGACATTAGTAAAATCTCGTTCTCCAGAGAGAATAAATATAATATATATTTATAAAACACTAAAAAAGCAAATGAAATAAGACAGATCACCGCCTATCCCTCAGGAAGTTTCCCCTGGGTTTATCTCAATTAAACAATCAAATCCTTCTGCTTAAATCAAAATAATATCGCTTATCTACTTAGAATTCATTTTGATAACTCATTCAATAAGAGATGAGTAATATTTACATGTGCTAATTGGTACTGAATCCACTCGTAATAAATAATATATTATATTTTGTTTTCTTTATTCTGGCTGCTAATAACTGGAGAGCAGTAGTATATTCTTATTATTTACGGATTTAATGACCATTTTGAAGTTAGAACAGACTGTAATACCCTAAATACTTTCAGTAATTGTTCAGTACACAGAAAGGAGGTAGCCAACCCGCCAACTGCCATAATATAACTACTTCCACTCATAATAGGATTATGATGCTAAGGGTACCATATAACCCGTGCAATAGAACATTATATTAATCTGTGTCTCCTAAAATTAAAACATTTTCTTTCTCATTAATTCCAAATATACCACCAAGAAGATTAAGTACTAATCTTTCTGAATTGAGCCAATTAGCAAATTTTTTATGGTTTAAAGTATGATTTCATACTATCTTACTTTTTTTAAAATTATATCAAAAATCTAATTTTTGAATAAGTTTAATTTGCATATTTTTTGGGACAAAAAGAGCTATGTCTGTTAATCAAAGTTAGAGATCACTGGAATCTCAAATTAAATGGCAATGATTAACCTTAATTATATTTAGAAATGCACTATTATAATAATTAATGTATGATAGAAGCTAGCTACCTAGATGTAATTGCAAAGGGACTAGGTCACAATAAGGAATGTGACCTGGCAATGATAGTAATGCCTATGGGTTGATTGCATTTTTAGTATCTTAAGTTCGAGTATCCGAATTCTGCGGCGGTAATTTCCACATCCCTTAAAAGCCTTAGGATAGAATAAGCGAAATCGGCCAGTTTATCCAACTCTTCCCACCTGAAGACCTTATTCTAAAGGTAAGGCACTCAGAGTTAATCGTAAAGTCAGAGAACCCTAGCCTTTTCGAGTAAACTATGTTATGATAAAATTTAAGAAATTGTGCCCAAATAATACCACCTCAATATATATAAAAGTTGATCTATACCAGATTAATCTTACATCAAATTCTATTGTTGAGTAGACATAATTATTCTATACAATCGCTAATTTTCAATAAATAACAAAATTATAGCAAAGATATGTTTAATTGCCGTCGACTAAGCGGATATGGGAGGTATCCACCAAATTTAAAGCTAAGCTGAAACTTTGACTCTCTAGCGCACTGAGCTTTAATAAATGAATACAGAGAATTGAGTGATAGATAATAGTTACAAAAATTATATAAGTCAAAAAAATATATAGATTCGAGAAGCTCAGACAGTGAAATAGGACTTCCTCTCCTCTTTAACTGCAGTAATAATTTGATAAATATATTTCGACTCCGGAGTCTCAAGGAGAGTACATGGACTCAAGATCCATCAGAAATATCATGGCTTTGCTTAACTTTACTTCCTTTGAGTTTGGTACGCTTTGGCGGGATATATAAAATTCTAATCACGTAAGCTCGGGAAAGGGTTCCACAAGCCACCTAGGGCTAATACTTGCTGCAGCTCACACACCAATTATACCTCGCACTCTCAGATCGCGCCTCAAAAAACATATAGTAATCTGGACATGAGCTTGTGTCCTATCTAGATTGTGAGGCGGGACGTGATTCAGATCAAATGGCGCGAGCCGAATTTTGACACGCTGACACTATAATTTCATAATCTCATGTTGACACGCTTGTGATTCTCTAGTGTCTAAGTTCATCTCTTCTCAAAAGCGTACAGTCGCATTTTACAGATGACTTCAGGTGGTTAGACCGGCCATTATGATATGTGAGCTCCCGACAAAGGATTCGCTTACAAAATCAGTCCTCCTGCCCAGTCCCTATCAACTTTTCTCTTTAAGAGCTACCTCTAAGCCATGCACTCTAAACTGAGACATTGGACATTCTGATACCTAGTAGATTGTGAGGAGGCGACTGGCAGGCTTGCCGAGATGCCTTATTCGTTGCTACGTGCCTCTCACTTGACTTGTGAGACAGACAAGTCTGCCATGCCTTGTCTCGAATGGACTGAAAATGATATCAAGCTTTTCCAAGAGCAGACCTTCTCCGGAGCTGAATGAGATATACTGAGCTCTGTTCCGCGTAGGGATTTTGAGACGTGTGACGGATTAGATTGAGCGCCAGTGTCGTGTGATCTAGTTGGCTTTGCGTGTATGGGCTCCGTGTCTCATCGATAAGTGAGCAATTCTACCAACTATTTTGTATATTACGACTGATAAAAGAACGTGTTACAATATGTATCCTCTTGTTGCATAGCGCATGAATGATAGTCTTCATGTCTGAAATTCGCTCAATAAAAGACTGTGTTGAGAAATATCTGTGTATGTGCTAAGAGTGTTAGACGTCTACGTCTACTGCGAAATTAGGTCCTCCTTTACAGAGTGTGTTGCATGAGAAAGAATAAGATACTAGTTCTCAAGAGAATCGCATTGAATGCTCCTTCGATTGATTCTAGCTGCTCACCTATTCTTAAAGTCTTGGCATCTTGGTGACTGTAAGGGACCTTGTGAGGCAAATAAGAGGCATCAGAGAGAACTACTGCTACTTGCACTCACTCTTACGTATTGAGAGCACTCTCGAGCAGCAATATGCAACTCCAGATTCTTCAAGCTATTGGTGGAGCTGAATAGATCTCTTCTGTCAAAAATGAGAACGCGCCAAGAACTCTGACCAAGGTATGCCACAATTGCGCATGTGGAGTGGTCTGACAACCGAAAATAGAGAATAAAAAGTGCAGAGAAGAGCTCTGGTGTATTGCGTAGTTTTTAGTCATTGTGAATTAATATACGACTTCTAATTAATTGATTGTACCATGACTCTCTTAAGGGCGTCTATAGAAACTTTTTACTCATTAGTCAACTTCTCAACTATAAGTTACCCTCCACATGTAGCGCCTGCGCTGTCTTGGGAGAGCATGATATTACTGATTACATACAGAAAGTGATCTGCCACAATTGGTAGACACACTAAGATGAAGCTGTGAGAGCCGCAACTATTTCGTACAGGAATTAATTGAAAATGAGAAAATACTAATTCCAATCTCTATCCAGAAGATACTAAGTGTTTCTTCACTAGTCCTGTACTGCTTAGCTCATTCGCTTATTAGGATTCTGTTCATAAAAATCTGTTTTCTCGCGCTCGCTACGATTTAATAGAAGTATACATCTTCTCCATTCATCTCAGTTTAGCTCGATGTGTTATAAAATCACTTAGTCTACCTTACGTGCCGTAGATCCCGTCTTATAGAGAGTTCTTGTTAATTGGCAACCCAACCTCTGTGAAACTCCTTCTACGTCTGTCCTTTGCAGGAGTACTAATGATCTTCTGATTCCTGTGTGACCCTTTGTGTAACGAATTAACTGTCATGGTAACAATCCACCTAAGACTTTGTCTTACTGAGTTTTGCTCCTTATATCAATGGTAATTTCTAATGAGCGTTTAGAAATTTATAGCCTTGTTTGTTAGAAGATTTACATATAGATAACTCGCTCTCGTAGCAAGTTTTCTCTAATTAGATATGCCCACAATTGTATAGGTCTCTTCCGCATGCTGAGGTTGATCTAAAGTGATGCAAGGTGATCCTCTACACATAGGCTAAGTATAGCCGTGAATTGCACAAGTCTCTCTATGAAAAGGTGAGGTTCCTAACTGGTCAGTATCTGTCACTGCTCCTGACCTCTCTGATGGTCACCTTCTTACTCACCCTTCAAAATCTTGCCCTATTGCCATTGTCTCTTGTACTGCTCTCTACAATACTCTGCAAGCGTGAAGATCCATGCAGCGCCTCGCACTGACGTCACTCCTATCCGCAACGAGTGATCGTACATTTCTACCTGATGATGTTGTGTGTCTTCCACTCTTCTGAAAATTGCTGGATACCTGATCACTGCGCTTGATCATGATCTTTGTCCGAGCTTGGCCATCCTTGCTTAGACCTCTTCAGGCCGTGGAGTTTTCTAAGTAATAGTACCTCAGCAACCTTCACGTGCGCTTTATAATCTCTCTGCATAAACTGAAGTGCGTAATTGAGTCATTCTCAACTTCTTTCTGTTTAAGTATAGACAGATCTTGGAGTCGATAGCTCCTCTCTCATCCTGTTCTTTCGGTTGGCGAGGAGTAGTCAGACCTGAAGTTGCTCCGTCAATACTTATGATCAGCGCATCCTCTGCAAAAGAACTGCGCCGTGTAACTCAGTCTTACCTCACCCACAGTCTAATCCTAGTCTCTAGCTGACTTGGCACCTTTTTGACTACCCTGCCACCCGCAGGCCGTGTGGGCGCACCTTTGGTTTTAGGGGGTTGAGGCTGGACTCCTCAAGTGCATATAATAATTTTGAGTGTTAGTATCATTCGTCAAAGATGTCTCGTTCTTTTACTTCGACCTTCTCCGATGAATTAATTGTATTCATGTTATGATAAACTATTACTATATGCTTTTGTTTTGTTAAAGAGTTGATTAGTTATGTAAGGGGTTCAGTTGTTGGTGAGGGAAGGTTGAAAAGGTTGCGTTGTGGACCACTATGTGTATGAATAGGAAAATGTCATAGAGAGTCTTTAGAAGATAAAAATTCGTATTTAACGGCTCGCTGACTTGGCTGAGCGTGACAATATCCGCCAGTCTCTTCTTGAAACTCTGCTCACAACTCCATAGACTTTGAGTATACCTAATGCGTCTTAGCCCAGGCTCTATTGGCATAGTATCTTTACTTGGTCGTGTTCAGTGCTATGTGTATATAGAAAACAATGCGCGCCGTAGTCATCATCTATCTAAGTAAGAGAATGTACAATATAGATGTGGATTAACGTCTAGTGCTCTAAGTGGTTGATTGCTTTCTCAAGGTGGAGTGGCTACTCTTGATTACTTAGCCTGTGACGCCTCGTCTCCGCGCTGCGTGGAATAGTCCTTCCCATATGTGAAAGAGGTGTATGCTGACGGAAAGAACCGCTACTCTGCTAAAAGCCTGCCAGTAGCCACTCAATGTTCTCTCTTGCTATTAAAGCTCGTTTCTCTCATTGGCAGATCAATCTGGTTTAGTTCCTTGCTTCTGAGTTAGAGCTGGCACTTACTTTCCTCTTCTTGGGACTCTAAGCTTAGCATCTCGCTCACGATTTAGAGGAAGGCTACCGCGACATACTCGAGTGCCTTCGCATCTTAGTGTAAGAATCATTTTATGTCGTGCTCAGTACATCTCTGGTTGTTTTATTAAGGTACTCTTTTCTTTGCATCTATCACTTGATAAGTCTCGCATGCTTACATACTACTCCATACATACATATTGAGGTACGCTCAACTATACTTTGTGTTGGAATGAGGTATGTCCATCTACGCTCCTTTGTAGTTGTCATAGTTTCTGGGTTGACGTGTTGTGTTTCTACCCACTGCCTCCTATGTACATATAAAGATGGAAGAGAGCAGTGTATTATAATATCAGTAGAGCTAGATTGGACTCAGTACGATCTGATCATCGTAGCACCTGGAGAGCAGTAGTGTTGAATTACAATCGAGCAAGACGTCTCAAAGTATAAAACTAACGTGAAGAATCTATCTCTATCTAATCGGTTATGAAGTGTCTCCATTAGCTAACAAAGTATATATGAGAATCCCTAGTCTCAAAGGCTAGTGATGTTTCTAGGATTCGTGATTTAACATGGCTGTTCTATATTTATCTACACTCTCTCTTGGAGCGTATTCAGGTCCAAGGTATACTAGTGTCACTGTAGGTAGTTTCTGAAGATGTCTGATGCTACTTCTGATAGTAGTGCGGTGGTGGACATATATGCTATGATCTCACTGTGCTCTCGGAACAAACATCTGACTGTTGCGTAGCATGCCTACATGTGCAATACAATCGCTTCCTTGTATCCTGTGATCCTTTGCTTGCCTTAGTAGAGTTAAATGTCGACAAAACCTTATTGATAGTTTGCAGCTTTGAAATAATACCTCTGCTAACTATTAATATACTGTAAAGATGCAGGGAAAGTGGATCTCAGCCATCATCTGTGCTGCAATGATCTTCTCACTCGTTGCTGAGGAGCTCAGCTGTGGGACATATTGAAGAGAGGAGGATGGTGCAGAAAGGGCATGTTTCCTCACTCTTTGTCGCTTATCTAAGGGTTCATTCGGTAATCTCTCTACTTTTGTTGGAACTCTGATTGAACATTCGAGTTTCTCTCTCGTCGACTCGCTTTATTAATTTCCCTTTCACGTCATTGTTGCGTTGTGCTGATCTACACACTTTATTGTTTAGTACTTGCATTCTATTAATACTGCGTGTCACCGCCGCACTCATCTTTATGTTACTAGTTGTTGCTGCCCAACTCTGGACCTTATCACCAGAATCACTGGCGGGTTTATCTGTTCTGTGAGGTGATTTAACAGATTTAATTCTAAGATTTTCACTAGGAAATAATATATTATAAATTAAGTGTGTATGTATTAATTAATTTAACCTTACTAGTATATACGCTCCGCACGACGTAAAGTTGTCATTCAGAGCACTCATCTCTTAGTGCAACATATCATATAATTGATTATCACTCCTCTATCACATTTATTTCCTATTCTCAAAGGGTCGCGAATGAAAGGAGGAGAACATGGTATCTCAATTTGCCAGACAACTCAACATGATCAGAGCTTCGTCTCGACGGGAGCGCTTCTCTCGCTATCTCGGTTTGGTCTTCGGCACTCACTGTTATGCATATATAGTGGAAATCCAGCTTACAAATATGACTCGTTAATTTATCTGTAATTTACTTGCTATGTTTCTCTCTGTGTGTTGCCTATCGCAACGTATAAATACTCCACCATTTTAAATGTCATGGCCTTCTCAACTATTTACCGCCTATATATTACGAAGCAATTAATCAACTCATATGCCGCCCCTTTTGTGCAGTGCTTTTGGAGATGTCTTGTCCAAAGGTAAGTATCATACCGTAATCTAGATGATATGCCACAGACATCTAGACAAACATACCGAGACAACTCACCGGCATTCTTGGACCCTCATAATTGACATTGTCATAGACTTAATAGAGCCACGAGGATATGCTTAATACCTGGTCTTTGTTATACTAGTGAATTTCTTTCAATACTACGGCAAGATGCTTCTCGCTTCATGTTACGAAGTCTCTTCTTGCAATCAGGAGGCCACGCTGATGAGAAAATTTATATGTTGAGGTGAATTGAAAAAATTGTAACAGTAGGAACTTGACAGTAGTGTACCTAGGGTGCATCACGACTAGACCAGGCTGAAGTTGACACTGATGTCCCAGAAACATCTTGAATTAAGGTGCAGAACGTGTTAATGAGGAATATATGAATGTTCGCCACTTGGCTCAGATAAATTTGGTAAAGATGGGACTCTTTCCCTACCCACCTCATGACCTCACTACAACTGACTTTATAGTTAAGGGTTCTTGAAATTGTGATCCTGACCAGACTGCCCGAGCCACCCATCATATTGAGACGTCACCCAAAATAGAGGGTATTCTTCGGCATAACGTCGGGCGCGCATGCCCAGAAAGCTACAAAAGAGATCTTGCAATTTAACGTTCATTATATAAAGAGTATTAACTCCGTTGCTTATGGCGACTTATAAGTGCACCTCGCCCAAATTTCCTAACAGAATGTTATAAAATGACCTGAATAGTGGAGAGCGTGCAATCCCCTTGTCAATTAAGTCAGCCCGATGATCTACATTGAGGTTGAGTCATAGTGAGGAGCATCACAGATAATCACGTGGACTAGCATCAGCATCTGTGTACTCCGACAGAATCTCTGATATGAGAGGTCACAGAATTACTGACTTCTCGAGACTCCCTTAGACTTTCTCTGTGGATTTTATATAGTGTCAGCAAAGTCCGGGTTTGATAAGCCTCACTGAACCTACGCACTCTCTAAAAAGCCTCAGAATTTATTGACATTATCCTCCTGTTGGAAATACCTTTGTTCCCTTTAAAAATTGTGAAAGTTCGAGCATAAGGTACTCCTCTACAGAAAGTGCCTTGTATTGCGGAGAAGGTTCCCGAATGGCCTGCTACGCGCTGAATAGTAAGCAGTTTAGAATAGTGACGTCCACAGCGCTATTCTCATAGGAGCAAACGACCTTAGGAATAGCCCGCCACAGTGTCTGAGTTGATCTACATCATACGAGGGGTATTCAGAGAACTGCAGGCTGTGGTCTCAAATGGATATAAAGAGCTAAAGATGCAACTGCATGAATAGACTATTTCTCTCTAGACATAGCTCGTGCTGAGCGAATAGCATCGAGCCACATCGTTCCCTACTTAAGGTCAATGCCTCTCAACAGACCAACTAAAGCATTTGACAGGCTCAGCGACACTTTGATGCTGCAGCAATCAATTGAACGAACCCTCATGCCGAGCACCGAGAGTATCAATTTGGATATTAACGTCATAGACTCCTTGCTTTAAGGACAAGGAAGAAGTGGAGGAATCGTTCGTGACTTGGCCGCAACGATATGCGAAGGTTAGTATGAGAGTTCAGCAGGTGAATAGTATGAAGGTTCGCGACAGTTAGATAGAGGATTCTTGTTAAATATGTGAGTCTTAAAACATACGAAAGCTACTTTCATATCGCTCATAATAGATTAGTTCAATACAGTTTACTCAGTAGATACAAGAAGCATTCCAAGAAAACCCAATCTTGATAGCGGAGTTCAAAAGCTAGAGACTAGACAAGTACTCGAAACGAACATAGAGGATTTACTTCTACACCTCGAGGCTCTCGAGTCGGCGAGACTAGATGGGAGAGACAGAGAGCAACTAACAGATTTGACAACTAGCAAAGCAGCGCTCCCTAAGATCAGTTTCCCTATCTTTCTTCGCCTAGTTTTACTCCAAAGATGAAACGAATGGACGTTCGATTGTGGGCTTACCAGCATGCGTTTGAAAACTATATCCTCTCTTCCATGGCCCTCCAAGACAGAAAGTCCAGTGATATAGGTTGGAGAATTAAGCTCTCCTGAGCCTTAAGCGACACAGTATACTGTTGTGGCCGATCTCTGCTAACATGCTTAACCTTAGTCAGGAAGAGAGAGGCCGAGGGGGGGGTGCCCTTAGGCAACACTATCTACGTCAGTCAGAAGGACTCTTTCGTACTTGCTATGCTTCGTCAGTATTGGGGGAGGTACTGGCGTAACTATGAATCTGCTAACAAGGTCGCAGAAACAAAGCTTACCGGGAAGCAATAAGTTGCAGAGTCCGAACACCGCATCCAATAGGCAAGTCAGTTATAGGCGTGACTGAACGGTGCCAAACACGCATTCTAACCATACTTCGAAGAACTATGATCGAATCATCTTGCCTCTGTAGCGAGACATTTGTGGAATGCCATTGGAGCTGCGCCCTTGGATCCGGACCAGTAGAAGACAGAAACCACTCCACAAAGTATCTAAAACCTCGAACGAATATATCCATCGTAACAAGCCCAAAAAACATGAAAGTTAAAGAAAAATGATAGGCAGCCCAGCCAACGCAGCGTACTTTCCTTACCGAGAGTAAGCTGTGCCATCAGAATCGTTATCCCCGCAACCGAGGAAGTACTTGACATACCGCGACTATCTCGAACCCGCCACGTCGATATAAAATCTCTCGTACCGTTACCATCCCTACATCAGCATTATATATGAGTAGTGAGGAGAGCGACTGAGCAGGTGTGCATTAGTCTTGAGAGCTCTCCAGTTTCTGTCACGGCGGCTTTCGAATAGGACTTCGAACTCTCGCGCGTGCTTTCTACGCTGGGTACGAACCTCGCGTCTCATAGCTCTATGCGTTTCCAAATGAGTATCCTCGCTCTAGAGAACACTCTTTAGTCTCACGGTTCGAAAGAAAGCTGTCTCATAGCATCACCCCAAAGTCTACTCAGCACGAAGATGGAAAGTATGAGTTCTTACTCTAACTTTCTCATGCATCTCTTGCGAAGTCATGAAGTGGCTTCTACAGTTGCGTCCCAAGAATATACCTGACATGACCTACACGACATTTACGAGGTAAGGGGCTAACAACATGCCACTATGGTTCTCACTCTCTGCTACGATGCTGGACCTATGGCGGCGTGACACTGGCAAGTATATCACCCAAGTACGTCGCGTGACAGTCACAGCAACGCTTTTCCTAATGCTCAGAATTTGCCAAGGGATGCAAATCTCGCATTCTAATTCTATCAGTCACAAACTGCCCATGAAAATACCTTATATTTGGGTTGGTTGACTCTCTCATTGTAAGCACCTCTCTCTGCGTCATGCGTGCCGCATACATAACGAAATAGTGTAATAGGCGAGTCCTACTAGAAGGATAGTTTGACCAAAGAGCGGACGCACCTCTTCTATGTGGAGCTTTTTCAACAATCGTGTTTGTCCCTTCGTGTGAGATCTAACTATCAGCGTTGGAGCTTTTGCTCTCTAATTTGGTCTTTGATTCCTTGCTTAACCTGTTGACATTCGATGTTCATGACAACGTGAATTATAACTGATTTATATCTGAAAGACGAACGTAGTACCCTATTTTATACCATTGGACCTACGCACTGGCTTTCATTGAATTGCAATGATGGTCTCTTCAGGAAATCCTAAGACAGAATGAGGAGGCTCCTCTCCTCCCGTACAACCCAGAAACCCTTCTCTGGTACCAAACTGTCCTTCTACCACTATAGAGAGAATAGATACCTACTCGCAGACTCTGATTATGCCCTATAGCATCAACCCTTCTCACTTCTCGGTGGCCGAGGTTTCACACTCCTGCCTACATGTCCTGTTCCTTGGAGACAAGCACTGAAACCATACCTCGACAACAACCAAATGCTGTGAGAGAATTTGTGGTGGAGTTGATGGATGGGTCATCCTCAAGGACAATTGAAGGAGATCAAGCAGTGCATCACCAACGTTGACACAGTCACCTCTGAGGTTGAAACCATAGTGGACGGCATCAAGTCTCTGTCCATAACTGGCATCTTCACCGCCATCGAGACCTTCTCCAAACTTGCCTCTGAAGTACCAGTTGACTTCCAGCAATTAAATGGAACGCTATAAAGAGGATGAATGTCATATTAATTGATTGTAAATGCGAGGGTATCAGACCCGACTTGGACAGATTCAAGAACTGGGCTGAGATCTTTGTGAACCCCTCAGACCTTGAGACTAGACTAGCCACTAACCTCCCTGCTCATCTCAATGAGATCATGGTCGATGTTCAAGAGTCAGCTCTCGACATCAGCAATTTTACACTTTGAGTATATCCTTCCTCACTACTCTTATTAAATGATCTAAATGGCAACTTCTTCGACGCTGGTGAAAACTTTGGTGAGGTGATGGTGCTCGCAGTCGGTCAGGTCACTCAAACCCTAGCTTCTACTCAGTGAGAGAGGAGGGAGTGAGAAAGTGTTTTCAAAAATACAAAATAAATGAAGGGGTTATAGCGATTTAGTATTTTAAATTATCTAGCGCAAGTTCCACTATAATATCGCAGTTTTATTTCTTTTCTCTTTCAATACGAGAGATTGTTTTCTGATATTTTAATTTCGCATTGTCATTCTCTTAATAGGCACTAATCAAAAAGTTAAAATTTTCAAAAATACTTACCAAGTCTATTAAGTCATATCATCTACTTGTAAAAGCTTTCAAAATATGACCAATGCTTCTAATTTATATTTGCCACCAGGATATCCAAAGAGCAAATGGGAGCAAAGAACTGCACACATCTGGCTTAGTATTTAGAGCAGCCCTTCAGTCCTCATAAAGATGAGTTAAATCATTAAAGGGCTGACGAAACAGAGGCTTAAGAAGGTTAAATTAAATTTATTTTCACTTTATATCATAATTATTACTTTATAAGGACTGGAAAAGCAGATGGAGAACCTACAAATAGATGGGGAAGAATAAGAGGAGACTAAACAAAGTGAATCAGGCCAAGAAGAGTCGAAGGGATTAGTAGCTTCAGAAGAAAATGATGATCTCAAATTGAGTCCGAATGAACGCCTAGATAAGAGAGTGAACTCTCTGCACATCCTCTCTGCTATGAGCTAAAGAAGGAAGATTCATAAGTGCGAGTCCACTCTTATCATATTAGGTTTATTCTAAATTAATTTTCACATTAGACTCTACTAAGCAACAAAGATCACTGCAGATACATTTGCATGAGCTGCAGAACTATGTGTTGCGATAGCAAGGAGATCATGAAGCATCATAAGGACTCCTCCTCGGCACACAGCATTTATCTTGACCTTGAAAACTCAAAGATTTAAAATAAATTAAACAATGAAACCTCAAATTGAGAGTTTGATTTAATGTGGAAGAAAATAAACCTAATTTAAAAGATTTTCTGTCACTCTTGCACTTGCAATCCTTCTCTGCCTGGTACTGATGATTTCACCTTCCTATTTATCTTATCTGTTTTAGATGAGGAGGTTAAGAAACTTCCAAAACTCAATCAAAGAAGTTGTGACAACCATCAATTTATGTCTTATCAAAATTTTTAAAGTGACAATCTTCAAAGAAGATGACCTTATGAAACGTTAAGTTAAAGACACCTTTACTTACAGAGACTTGATAGATGGGCTAGCCAAGGGCAAGTTTAAAAACATTGGAGTGCTTACTGGAGCTGGTATCAGCGTCTCCGCAGGCATCCCTGACTTTAGATCCCCAGGCTCTGGCCTCTATGATAAACTCAGAGTACTCTATTTAAAAATTCTCCTAAGATATGTGTGACTCATGTTTAACTTGCAAAAGTACAACTTGCCCATGCCTGAAGCGCTTTTCATGCTTGAGTATTTCAGAGCGAATCCCCAGCCCTTCTTCACTTTCTGCCAAAACTTTGACATCTCAAATTGCAACCCAACCCCCACCCACTACTTCATATATCAAATTTTTAAAAAAAGAGAGATTAATAAATTACAATTAATTCATGTTCTGTTGGAGAAACTGGGCCTTTTAGGAATGAACTACACTCAAAACATAGATGCACTTGAGGAGAGTCAGGCCTTAACGTTAAAGATAAGTTGCTATAGGCTCATGGTAGCGTAAAGGTGCCAAGTGCACTGGTTGTAGTAAGCCTCAAAACGAGGAAGAATTCAATTACAATAAAAGAAAATCCATAAATTACTTTGAGTGTGTGATTGCGCGAGTTCATTAAGAGAGGAGAGGTGTACAGGTGCAAGTCATGCGAGTATCCAGTCAAGCCCAACATCATATTTTTCGGTGAGAGCATGCCTGCAGATTTCCTGGCGAAGTTCAATACTATAAAGGAATGCGATTTAGTGATAGTCATTGGGACAGCACTAGCAGTTAGCCCTTTCAATCGACTTGTAGATACTGCTTTACCTGAAGTACCTAAGGTCCTCATCAACAGAGAGAACTAAAATTGCTTATAAAGAAATATTAAAACGGTTTAATTTAAATTTGTAAATAAAGCATTTATTCTATTTATATCATTTTTAAGAAAATGAAATTTGGTTAGCTTCCAAAATTGCAAGACAGAATTATTTTTCAAGGAAGCTAGGAAAATTTCAAAAAATTAACTATAGTTGGAAGATTTGAGAATTTTAGAAATTCCTAAAATTTTTAGAAAGTTTTTTAGACTTAAGAGGAAAAACTTTTTGACAGAAATATAAGAGTTCTAAAATATGAAGTGAAAACTTTTTTTCTGATGATTGAATTTATTTCTCAATTTTCAATTAATTTGTAGATTTTTTGGTCAATTTTGTAAATTTGGAATCTTGAGTAAATTAATTATTCTCCAGGCGCTATAGAGTACTATATAAAGATAATTTTCTTCCTAGATTACAACATTAATTGAATGATTATTCACAGACTAACACTATTGACAAGCTTACTGCTTGTCATAAATTTCGTACACCCTCAAGTGCTACTGCCTTCTCATTTGCGGAAAGAAAGCTATCAGCCTCCAAAGCTTGAAGAATCTGAGTTCAATTTTCATCCCTTCTCAAGGCCTAGTCCTAAAGATGTAGGCAGATTCTTCTCTGGCATCCTAGATGGAATTATTCTCAAAGACGATCTCAAGTCTATCAAGCCTTGCATCAGACATAATATTTTAGTAGAATAAGAAATTTTCTTCATTGAATAAATTTGAATCAGAGATGTTGAAATCCTACAACCAGAGATAGACAGCCTAATGTCAGAGTTGAAATTTGGCAAGAACTTCACCGAGAAGGTCTTGGCTCTTGAAAAGCTGATAGTCATTTTCAGTCATCTCGATCAGAGACTTCCTCATTGCACCCAAGCGCAACCCGACGTCCTCAACTTACTCAAGTCAATTTATAATGCTTATTTAAAAATTTAACTAGAATTATTAAAGTTCTTCGAGGTGTTCCAACACCCCGAGTCTCTAAAAGAGAGACTGAGAGATAACTTACCAGTGCACTTCAATGAAATACTGGTCAACGCTCGCCATGCAGCTCTGCTCATGAGGCAAGGCTCCGAGTACTTGTTTGAGGCTGGTTAAGGATATTGGGGAGTGCCTAGTGCTGGCTCTCGGCTAGATCAGGACACCCCACAACCTAAAGAGAATGAACTTGATTCATACTGACCCTCATCGATGAATATTCAAAGTTATAGCTCAAGATGATCATCACTCTTAATTTCTGATTAACTTGGTTAATAAATTATTGGAATCTTGAGTTTTTTTTTAAGCATTAATTTCCTTCAAAATTTGTTGAATATGTGAAAGAAATTCAAGTAAGGTGATGTTGAAATATAAATAATCAATCTAGCTCATTATAAGCTTATTCTTGCTTCATACTTATTCTTCTTTGAAAAGTTTAAGGAACTCGCCATCCAGTCTAAGCTTAAGGATGTGAATATTACCGCCGGCAGATGCGAGCACATAAAAGCAAGCATTATCATACAATTCAAATTCTATGTGACCATAGTCCCTATTCATTTCTATAGGACTTTTATAAATAAAAAGTGCATTATAATTTTTAGGTATAACTTTTGAAAAGTGTCTCTGAATTGTTATCGATGGTGTTTTATATTTTGATCTCCCGACCGAATGGAATAATGATATACTTGCTATTAAGAGTCAATCTGCTTTTAAATAAGAAAGTCAATTAAGTTTAAAATATATGCTGGTATATACCCTTGCATCATTAATCCTATTATGAATGAAGGTAGTAATATTATGCAGTTTGGCGGTTGCTACCTTCTTCTGTGTCTCATATTAAAGTTATTACTAATTCATTAAGATAAAGAAACAAAAAAATAAATATTTTTGGGTTCAGTAGAAATAAAAAGTTTTTAAAGTAGTAAAATAATCATTAACCAAATAAAGCAAGAAGGATGATTATTACCACTGAAGGGCATTTTTTTCTGTTTTATTTATTTCTTGACATATTTAATATGTAAATGAGATATCATTTAATTTGTACCTTTCAGTTAAAAAATGCAGTTAGCAATTTAGATGTCTCTGAATTTAGGATAATTTCTAAGATCGTCAAATATACAAATAAAGGACAAAAATAATTATTTAAAAGGGCCTTCTTCTTTTAAATTTGCTTATTAGTTACTCTAATTAAAAATGGCTATACTGGAGACATGGTAGATTATTTATTTTACAAGCATAAATAGGGAACAATAAAAAAGAAGACATTAAATAAACTAAAATATTTTTGAGTTCTGGAAATAATTTCCTAGAATCTATTTCTATCTTCAAAATATATCAAAGATAGCATAGAGAAACTAATTTTCCCAGAATATTCCATCTGCTTTGCTTTTCATCTTTATTACTTTTATTTAGCATTAATTAAATCTGAATTTAAGAATTTGACCTTGATCTTATTTCCACATATATAACAAAAATTATTTAACTTTATCAAAAAATAAGAAACTGAGTTAAATGTTCTTGCTATAATAATTATAGTCATCATAATTATAACTATTTTAACCTATAGATAAAATGTGTTTCTGTAAATTTTATATTGAGAACTATCGACTACTTTGAATATCTTTGAGCCCACTTTGTGCTTAATCTGTAGAAGATTGATCACGTTAGATTCTCTAATTCCAAAATTTATTAGCTTGACTTTCTGCACTATGATGTAATCCTTGTAGCTGATAATTAAATCAGCATTATAAATTTGCTGACAATATCGTAGATGCGATATTAATTTCTTATTTATATTTGGCACAAGAAGGCAAGTTTACGCAGCAATTCACCAGAATAATTGCTCTAGTACTAGTAAGTGTTATCGTAAAAACTGATAAAGTTCTTCAAAAATATAAATGATTCTATTTTTGTGCAATTATTTAATAATACTCTTGTCAACTGCAACAATAATAATAAAAAAAAGTAATTATGAGCTTTTAAAATTATGCTGATAAAAATAATTAATTCAGCAACTAGGTATTGAGACTTGAAGCTTGTTATGTCTAAATAGAGATCATTCTAGATGCAATATTGATTCTTAGTTATTATCTAAATTATGATTGGATTTTTATCATAATTAAGCAGAACTGCCACCATCTAATGCAAATGAGCTAAAATAAACGATTATGAAATGGATAAATTTGAATGCTTGATCATATTTGCTAATGAAATCATTTAATAAGGAGTATTTAATGATCAGATAAGTGGCCGATTAGATTTTGACATTTTCAAACTTCTCAAAATTCTTGGAGTATTTAAAATTACAAATTTTTCCTTACTTTTTATTTTAAAGAGTAAAGTAGTTTATCATTTTTTAGATCATAAATGTAAATCCAGTAGTTGGACCACGCCAATAAAAAGTCCTCACCAGAAGTGATTTAAATTTTCTAAATTCTTTCATTTATTAATTATATCTCTCTATTTATTATGTGATGTCGTTATGAATTAATTTAAATCTCTTTATTGCCTTATCCTCATAGATCTAGTAGCTCGCTTCTACGCTGCAGTACCTGTTTGCAATATCCTCTCCGTTTTATCTCCTCTTTAACTCTTCTAACTCCCAGCTTTTAATTTCTAATAAATATCAAAAATATAGCAGTTTATTGAGTTGGGTTTGCTTACTTCGTCTCTAAGATTCAGCTTTTGTTGCGAAACCTTGCCAGAAACCTTATTGATTTTCAAAAATAGTGAACTCAATCTATCTAGATAGTTCAAATCTTAAATGATAAAATACTGAAATAATTAAAATTTTATTTAAAACTTTTTTTTCTTATTATCTTCTCTGAAGGGGTAAACAAACCAGTAAAAGTACATTAACTTTTCTTATAAAAGCCATTCTTGCCTATCTTCCAACTTCTGAGTCAAAGGGAATAAGCTTGGATATTTCAGAAAATTCAAAAGCAAATTTGTACTGTAGGAAGCTATGCTTGTGATGCCTTCTAATTGAATCTTCTATAATTAATTAAAGCCTTATGAAGCAGTAATTAATATTCGAAAAAAAAATCTTGAACTTAGCAAAGAGGTTATTAGCAATCATGCTGAGAAAGTAGACATTATCACACTAAAGTTTGAAGAATTCCCATTTGCCCAAGTCAATTTCTTGTAGGTAGTTCTTAAAGATTCCACCTGGAATGAAAAGTTATTACTTGCTAAGTAGAGGGAGGGATATGATCTTATTGTTTAGCAGTCTCTGCTTGAAATCTGCATCAAATATTCTTTTTTCCACTTCTTAGATAGCGTTTTTGCATTTTTCTCCTTCATTCTCAAGAAAAATGTCCTATAGAACTACGATGTCTGCATTTTAAAACATCTGCTTTAGGCTTTGACTCAGGTCATACAGATCTATTATAAAAGCTGCTTTAAAATTTTTTTATATTCTTTTATAAACAATCAAATATTTTTTAACTTTATCATCTTGAGCATCCCTGAGAACAGATTAACAAAAATCGACAGTTTCAAGTTCCTCTTTTTCCTCCCACTCTTATGACTTAAAATCCTCTGTCAAGCCCTCTTGTTCTTATTCTTTTGTCAATAACTTATCTTGAAGATTACTTTACTTAGTATAAATATTAGGCTTATTCTTTAATATCAATGGTTCTAAATCTCTCTTTTTTATCTTCTTTTTGGTCAGAAACCCCTTTCCAGAATAATAGATGAGGATCATTCTTTAAATATGGATTTAGTTCTGAAAAACAAATATTTTACGTTTGTATTGATGTCGTTTCGCAGCATGTACTTTAGAAGTTTTAAATATGTTCATCATATTGTTAAGGTGATTCACAATTCTCTATAATGTAAGTGTAATAGTTTAGCTACTCAAAATGGTTTTTCATCCTTCGCAAGTCACTGATAGGTAACCATTATTTTTCATAGAATTCCTCATCTTCAAAGATCTTATACTATCCTCAATTTTTTACTTTCAATATGAAAAGATTATTCTTATTTTTAAATTATTAATTCAAGAAATAATTGCTCCCAATTAGCAAGATAGAGGAGGTTGCTGTGGACCGAGCGTTGCTAAACTATTCCTAAGATGCTTCATCTATAGAATTGAGAGCATCATTTCTATTAATTTCTCTCTTCGTTTTTAGCTCTTCATCCTGTTTTATTAGCTCATCTACCTATTGAATAATTTATTCTACAGACATCGGGAAGTTATTAATTTGATTTGTTTCTTGCATCATCTTATTCTTTTGGGGGGGGGTTTTTTTTTTTTTTTGGGGTTTTTTTTTAAAATTTTTTCCAATTTTAAAGGTTTTTTTTTTCCCCCCCCTTAAAAACCCCCAAAAAAAAAATTTTCCCTTTTCAAAAAAAATTTTTTTTTTTTTTTAAAAAAAATTTTTTAAAATTTTTTTTTTTTAAAAAAAATTTTTTAAAAAAACCTTTCCCAAAAAGGGGGGGGCCCCCTTTTTTTTTTTTTTTTAAAAAAAATTTTAAACCCTTTTTTTTTTTTTTTAAACCTTTTTTTTTTTTTTTTAAAATTTTTTATTAAAAAAAGGGGAAAAAATTTTTTTTTTTCTTTTTTTTAAAAAAAAAAGAAAAATTTTAAAAAGGGGGGTTTTTTTAAAAAAAAAAAATTTTTTTTTTTTTCCCCCAAAAAAAAAAATTTTTTTTTAAAAATTTTTGGGGGTTTCCTTTTTAAAAATAAAAAAAAAAAATTTTTTAAAATTTTTTTTTGGGAAAATAAAAAAATTTTTTTTTTTTTAAAATTTTTTAAATTTTTTTTCCCCAAAAAAATTTTTTTTAAAAAAAATTTTTTTTTTAAAAAATTTTTTTAAAAAAAAAAAAAAAAAGGGGGGGGGGTTTAAATTTTTTAAATTTAAAATTTTTTTTGGAGAATTTTTTAAAAATTTTTTTTTTTTTTTTTTTCCCCCCTTTTTTAATTTTTATTTAAAAAAAAATTTTTTTTGGTTTTTTTTTTTTTTTTAAAATTTTTTAAAAATTTTAAAGATTGAGGGAAAATTTTTTTTTAAAAAAAAAAAAATTTTAAATTTTTTTAAAAAAATTTAAAAAAAAAAAAAAAATTTATTTTTTTAAAAAAAAAATTTTTAAAAAAAATTTTTTAAAAAAAAAATTTTTTTAAAAAAAAAGGCCCCCCCTTTTTTTTTTTTTTAAAAAATTTAAAAACTTAAAAAAAAATTTTTTTTAAAAAAATTTTGAAAAAAATTTTTTTTTTTCCCCAAAAAAAACAAAAAAATTTTTTTTTTTAAAATTTTAAATTTTTTTTATTTTTTTGGAAAAAAAAAAAAAAATTTTTTTAAAAAAAAATTTTTTTTTTTTTTTTTTTAAAAAGTAAAGGGAATCAAAAAAAGGGGGGAAAAACCCAAATAAAAAATTTTTTTTTTTTTTAAAAATTAATTTTTTAAAATTTTTTTTTTTAAAATTTTTTCCAAAAAAAAAAAAAGGGGGGAAAAAAATTTTTTTAAAAAATTTTTCCCCTTTTTTTCATTCTTCATTTTTCAAAAAGTTTTAAAACTCATCATCCAGCCTGATCTTTTAGTATTTGGATATTATTGGCTACAGAGGCGCACACATAAAAGCAAGCCTTGTCATGCAAGTCAAACTCCACATGATCGAACTTCCTGAAAATCTCCATCTCACTTTATAATTAACAAGTAAGTGTAACTTTTGAAAAGTGTCTCTGACTTATTATCAATTGTGTTTTATATAATGATATTGTAGCCTTATGGTCGAATCAAAACCCCAAAAAACCCCTAAAATGAAAAAGAAAGGTTTAAAAATAATTGTTTTTATAAATTTAAATTTTTTATTTAAACTTATAAACATGGGGAAAATTTTTTCCCAAACAGGGCAATCTAAAATCTTCAGGAAGGGGACCTTGACGTCGTCTCCCAAATTTCTGAATTTTTTAAACTTTAAGTCTTCCCATCTCCCGATAACTGAGAGTGTTAGGGTTTTATAGGTTTCTTTATTATTTTCTTAACTTTTTTTTAAAAGGTTTTGTACTTCCATCTTACAAATGTTTGTTTTTAATTTTATTTGCATTTATTTTCACTTTCACCCCTAAATAGTATTCCCCTGGGTTTTATATCCCTATTCAAGTATGATTGCAACTAAAAACAAAATGTTCCCACTGCACTGAAACCGGGTTTAGCCAAAATTATTCCTTGGAAATTCCTTTCACCGACTTTCCCCAATGTTTTCTCTTTTTACAACTCTTTTAAGTCTTTTACCCGTTTGGGGTACTGGTTTTAAAGTTTATCATGAGTTTTTCTGGCTTGAGATCTCTGAATCCCAACTCATGCAACCCCCATCACTCCTTTTAAAGAGGTCAGTGAGAATTTGGCCCGTAAAACTAGTACTTGTTGCGCCTCGTTTTCGAGAAAATTTTCCCTTAGTGTGATCTTCCCCTTTAGGAAGGCAATGGGGGAAAGTAATCATGATCATAAAAAACACCAAACAAGATGAAGAACGTACTTCAAGTTTTTGTCCCTCGCTTCTCTTCAACAATGTCAGTTTCCCTTCGCGAACTCAAGACCTCTCTCTTCCTTTTTTTTACAAGGTTTTTCGAAAGGGAAAATTTTTTAAGCCAACTCTTTTTGAGGATGTTCTCTTCGCCTTTTGCATCAGCAAAAGGGGGAATTTAATTTTGAAACCCAAATCCTCCCAAAATTTACAAAAATCTTTCCCCAAGGCATGGAAATCTTTTTCTTTTGAG